>VWPU01025266.1:0-26539 GCA_013398955.1 Callaeas wilsoni | reverse complement strand
ACATATTAATGCCATTTTAGTTCAAACAAAAAATCAAACAAACTCACCCCTTACACCAGTATGTAGCTGGTTGAGGTGAATTTCTTGCCACCTATAAAGAGCAGTTTCTATTTTTCCAGTGCGATGAGACACACTCTAAAATTGTGCTCTAGGTATTTCAATATTTTTTTAGCTTAATATGTCTTGAGGAGATTAAACAGAAGAGTTTCTGAAAGTAAAAAATCTAATGTCAGTCACAGAAGGGCATGATGTGTCTCAAATGAATCCCCTTAATCTTCGACAGGTATATTCCTACAGGTAAGTTTTTCTCATTTCCATTTATGATGCTGAAACATAAATTGTTACTACCTTAGCACACAATTCCCAAGGAGGTACCTTCCTTTATCTCAGTCACAGCACACTTTTAAGTTAAAGATGTGAAAAAGTGGAAGACAAAGCCTGAGAAGTGGCAAGCTGGTATCCCTGGAAGTCATTTGAAGGGTTCACACTGGAGTGTTTGGGCAGGACTGAGGTGCTCTGTGCCTTGCCCCTGAGCCTGGCTGAGGGTGTGGCTGTGCCAGGCTGGCAGGCAGGCAGAGCAGTGTGAGCCTGGCTTTGGGTGCCAGGGGCAAAGGGCTGCAGCCACCACCCCTTCCCCAAAGGCTGCCATCACGTACCTCTTCTGACCTCAGAGAGGAGGAGAGCTTGAAGAGGAAGTTCTCTTTTTACCCTTCTGTAGGTAATGGTGGTGTTTCATTTTCTCGTCTTGAGCTCACTTTTTGAAATCACTTTTATGTTTTTCTGATTTTTCTTTCATTACCATTCCCTTATTTGGTAGCGTTAATTTCTCCTTTTTCATTTTGCTTCCTCTCATCCATCTCAAGATTTCCTTTAATTCTCTCTGTCTTTCCATATCCCTCTTCTAGATTAGTTTTTATTCTCTTTCCCAAGCTCTCTTCCCTCTGCATCTTGGTCTGTGCCTCCCTACTGAAGGCTGGGTATGGTGCTCCTTGCATTCAGGATATTGCTATGACAGCTTTGGGAAGCCTCCTCCTCCCTGCAGTCCCTCTGCTGTCTTCCCAGTTTCTCCAGTTACTGGTGGGTCAGACAGAGGAGGGACTGTATAATCTATCACACAAGTTACCTCTTTAAACTAAGCTCGGACTTTAAAAGGCAAAAAAAGAAGAAATAAGTTGAGCTGCACAATAGACGCTGCATAAGTTCCCTGAATTAAATGCTTGTCTGTGCAACAATATCCTAAACCAGATTTATAGGGGAAAAAAATAGGAATGAAGAAGCACATGTTATATTTCCTCCAAGAATTTCCGGCCTCCATACTTCATTGTTAGAAACCTTTTGAGCCTGAATTTCCTTTATGTGTTTCTCCTCAATGCATAGAATATGCTGGTGACTGTAAGGCTGAGGAGGAAATGTTATGTCCTGAAGGAATCTCTGCACAGCTTAGCTCAGGTTTTGTGTCTCCCCGTATCTTTCTACAGCTCACAGGGAGTGTCAAGGGCAGCAATCAACACTCTCAACCATTTCCCAGGTGAGAAGAGAGAACATGATTTGAATCAGTTCCATGATGCTTCTATTTCCATACAGTTAATGCAGAATTTTCAGAGATAAATATGGCAGGTAAATTGTTGCTCCTTCTCATCTCTGATATTGCTTGGGTTGCTACTGCAAAAATTGGATAACCTTTTCTTTGAACTGCCTAGTTGTGGATGATTAGTCAGTTCCCTCCTTTCAATATCAGAGCACAGCAGTATGCCAGAATGCAGAAATTAGGCACTCAGTCCCTAAAGCCTCCCATTTCCTCTCTGGCATCAACTTAGATTCAGCCTTTGCTGGCACTTTACCAATGGTAGAAAGAAAAAAAATGTTACAATCTAGGTTTTAAATGGTTCCTTCTAAACTCCTGTGTCTTGTGGTTTTTTTTCACAAACTTTTTATTTGCTAAGAAGAAATACCTCATAACTATGTGTGAATCTAAATATTTGGTTTGTTTGGAAAAACATTTTGATTGTTACTGTTAGAGCCTTGTGCTTCTGACCTTGGTTATATCCATGTATTTTCCCCCGTACTCACCAGACACAGAATGATTAGTCACCCAAAATGTACCAGGTGAGGGTTAATTTTTTTCTTTGTTTCAGTTATCCTTTGTTCATTTCTTTGAACACACTACTGGAATACTATATGGTTCATGATATGGTACAGTTTTATGACAGGAATAATTTTGTATTGTTTGACTTTTAGCATTTTTTTTACTTTGAAAACCTTTTTGCTGGCTTTTTGTTTTTAATTTTTTAGAATTGGACAGGTCTCTCCAGAAACTGCTTTTAAGCGTTTTGTTTTGGCACCTAAATTGATAAAGTAATTACTGTCCTGCTAGGTGCTTTCAGATGTTGTTTGCTCAAACAGTGCATTTACAAGTACTTTTACAACCTTGAAATGCTTCTGCTTTCTGCTGATCTAACCTTCCCAGGGTGCTAAAATGCCAATTAGGCCAGAATCCATGACCTATCATTCTAAATGGGAGAGACACCTCAAAACCCATAAAGACCTAGGCCCTCATGACACCATTTTTACAAGGTCTTTGGAGTGTAAGTGCAGTCAGCCCTGCAAACCCTGCTGATGTTGTGCTGGCAGATGCCATTTAAAGTCTCAATCCTCAAACTGTTCTACTGCAGCTTTTAAAGACACAAATGGGGAGGAAGAACTGTCTTGTCGCACACTGGGTTCGAGAGTTCTTTGGCTTTCATACATCAGCAGCTGTTGCAGCTGTCAAAGCCACAGTTCCAAGAGCTATCTCCACTACTGTAGGGGATAATTGGGGATCATGCAGCTGATCAGAATACTCCGAGAGGAAAAGAGTTCTTCAGACACGTTCTTTTAAAACTCGCATTCATTAAAATTTTGGTCACATTATATATGACATTGCAGGTGCTTGCAGATTCATACACCAGAATGCTTTCCCTTTCATGCTCTTCTCTCTGTGAGTGCCAGTAATGTGAATACAATCATTTTCATGGACACTGAAAAACAAGCAATTTTGGAATAAAAATACTTCTGCTTCTGCTGGCGGTGGGTGAAGTGACAGGAACATTAATTATGCTTGAATGCACAATAATACAATATTCGGGAAGTGAAAAAATCATCTGGGCATGAAAAAAAGGGGCTTTTTTCTTCTTTATGATACTGTGAAATTGTTGTGGACATGGACCAAATCCACTTCTCAGTGATGATGCTGATGCAAATGAACAGAAACGATGTTTACTTGCAGTGAAGCGTTAGTTTGCATCGGTGTCACAGGAAGCCAGGTTTGCCACAGACCCCAATGGGAAGGTGATTTGGACCAGCTGTCTAATTGCATGTAAAACAATTGGACAAACTGTTTTCCATATCTTTGAAATTTGAATTCAGGGCCAGACCTGAACTGTGGTTTTACCTTACTGCTGAGAGAGGCTGCACCAGGCTAGAGAGAGATGCGGGCTCTGAACATCTTTGAATTTCAGGGCTTGAAGTCTGTGACCAAATGTCATGGTTTGAGTCTCCCTCAGTGGAAGGGAGAAGAAACTCTGCAATCCAGCAATCCAGCTAGGAAAATAGCATGAAACTCAAATACAGCCAAGCAGCCAATAACTATTTCAAAGCGAGTTAGAGAGATGCTGATCAGAGGGTTCCATCTAAAAAGCATACTTCAAACAGCTATTCATTTTTGTCTGATCAACATAGCTGTAGTAATTTTCTAAACCATCATAGTTTATTAAAAAAAATTGGACACTTGACAGTTTTTGAAGTGTGAATTGAAATGTACAGGGCAACTTTTATACCAGTGAGTGGTCTGAAAAGATTGCAACTGTATCTGCCACCATGTTTTTACTGGGTAGCTTTTAAAAGTGCAGATAGTTGACCTCTGAATTGAAAAAGAGAAAAGCAAAGGTGAAATGTGGTGGAATGGTCAGAGTTGGGCTCTTTTCTTGGGTGACATAAACAATTCACTCCAGTCTGGTGCAGGTACTGGAGTTCTTGTGGGTCATTTATGCATGAGATCAATTAATAAAAAATTATATGTTATTATAACATATATATTATAACATTAAAACTTATATAAAGTGTAAGTATAAACATTTTTGTGAAGTGGAATGGCCTGTGGAAGACTAGCCTATATAAAATGTTCCTTACAGTATCATTTAATTAGGGCATTACACGGCATTCGTGACCTTGTCAGCTGAATGTCTCACTGCATCACTTCAGAATGACTAGAATACCCATTGTTTCAGCAGTTGGCTGATGCTGGGAAAATGTAAATTTTCAATGTATTCAATGCTGGTTTTTCATAGGCATAATTTTAATCAGAACTACTCCTAACTTCCAAGCTCAAAAATCGTGATCCTGAAGCCAATTGGAGAAATGTATGTTATTTTTATAAGAAAAATATTAGATGAAAAGAAAAACTGTGAAAAATCTTGTCTCATTCATATAAAGCATGTCTTTTCTACTCCATTTTGTCCTGGTCCTATCTTTTTTGCTTTCTTTGGGATTATAATTGGACCGAAAATGAAACTAATTGGAACTGTTTGTGCAGGATGCTGGGAGTGTCTAACTGACTGATCCACTCGCTTATTTATAAATGAAAACAAAAGGAACACAAGACATTTTTCACTTTAAAAAATTAACAGTCTTCAAAAATTAAATGTTTTCTCTATACAATGACATAGTCTCTGTTTTCCAATAGTTTTCTGAAAAAGCCCTTTCAAATGCTCCATATTCTCTAAGACCAAGATAACGCAAGCCTTTAATAACAAAGCTGCTGATTCTGGCTGAACAAAACAATACTTTAAAAAGGTTTATAAAACCTGTTTTGTCACATGACCTTTGAAGAAGAAACAAAATAGATTATATAAAAGACAAAGAGGGAGAAACGAAGATGACAAAGCAAAAAAAAGAGAAATATCACTTGTCTAACTTGTTTTGGTGTCTTTGTCGAAAATCTTAAATGGCCTGTCAATAATTCTATTCAAATTTTCTTCCCCCTGAGATTTATATTTGAGTAAAATAATGCAGAAATACTGATTGGTATAGCACTGAGATTGTGCTTGGTATCAGGTGAGATTAAATGACCTTACTCTTTATGCTTTCCAATTGCCTTTTTCTTTTTCCATTTTTTATTATATGGAATAACTTCTTAAAACCTTGAATGAGGCAGTGTTTCAATCACACACCAGCTTGTCTATTGAAAGGTCAGTCTATCTAAATGTCATCCAGCTCTTCCTTTTGTACCTATATTAAATTCAGTGATTTATCTGGTGTGTTTCCCAGCAGATCTTTTGTTAGACAACCAGGTTTACAAAAAAGGCAATGAGTTGAAGAGATGTTTAATAAATGGTAGATAAGGATAGAGGAAGATTTGGAAAAACAGTGCAATTTTCTTAACTCTAGCAGGTTGAAATTTCATATTTTGGATACTTCGTTATTCCAGTTTTTGCACACCTCAGGTTACTAAGCCCCAAGAGCACCACATCAAACAGGGAGGTGCTGCTTCTTCAACTGGTTAATGAAGCACAGAGAAAGAGACCCCCAAACCCACTGAAATCAGAGCAGCCTTAAGGAGTTGTTTCCTTGGGACAAGGGTGCCTTTAGGAGACATCTCTGTCTGGGACTGTCTCCCATGGTTCCCTTTGTGGTCACTTTTGAGGCATGAGTCCTTCTGTCTGTGTAAATACCTGCCTTAGGATGAGAGCAGCTGGATCTCAGATGTGTACTGTTCCTCTAGAAACAACCAAGTCCCACTCGCACCCTGCCTGAAGGACTGCCCTTCCTTTCCCAACAAACAAACAAAAAGCCTCCAAAGAAGGGTAGAGTTTGTGCTTTTTGGGTCAATGCAGCACTGTGCTTTTGAAACACAACTGCAATTCCGAGTGTCCAGCACACAGAGATCTGGGATTTGCCAAGTGCTCAGCAATCCTGAAGATACAATGAAAACTCATTTACAAAATTCCATCACCTACACCTGGCACATGACTAAGGATCACTTTTCTTAGAAATAACGAGGTGACATACAGTATTTAACTGCATAAATTAAGAACCTGTCCATTTAGGTACATAAATTGTGCTCTGTACTTGGCATTAATGCACTATCCTTCCAAAATAAGTACCAAAAATCACATAATATCTTAACGGGGAAAAGTAAGCGCCTTTGAGGACCTCCAGAGGGAAATCCAGTCCTCTGAAATTAAGACAGCTAAATTAGATATCTGGTTCCCAACCTGTGCAAATAGCTGCCATATCCCTTCATTGTGCCAATCTACCCAGCAGACAGTAAACAGCAATGACTCTGCCTCAACGAAGTTGTCTCTGCATTTCATACAGTACCACAGACTCTGTAGGGTGTCCTGTCCAGTCTTCAGTTGCTGCTGGAGGAGAACGTGGATTTCCAATAGATGTAACGTCTTATTTGCACTGTCACAGGGACATCTCCTGTCCCCTCTTTGATGGCACTGCATACCTGTGTGTGGGCGATGGAAGCACTCCCCCAGAGTGGTGCACCTTGACTAAACTGAGATTTCTGCACAGTGGAGGTCTACATCAGTGCTAGTTATGATCAACTGTCTTTACAGACCCGAGAGAAACTGGCATTAAAGGAGCGCAATTCATCCACCCATTTCAGAGGTCTACATAAGGGTGCAATAAATGGCACTCTACAAATGTCCTTTCTGTCCACTGAGTATAAAGGGAGTCTAAAGTTAACAGCTGAAATGTACATAATTAAGTAAATGAATCCTATGCTAAGCTACTTATTCAAAAGCAAATATAAAACCAATGGGATAATATTAATTTTTATCATTAATACCCTGGGTCAATCTGTCTTGACATTTTTCTCTGCAAGGAAATTGTGTATTGAAAAATTAACAAGGTATGAGTTGTTTAAATATGTGTTTTAAATAATCCCATGCCTTTCTGGAGTCATTTTGTCCCACTTAGCAATACGAAAACAGTTACAAATATGTTCCCATACTCCCACTTATTCCTTTTATGTACAATTGAAGTTTATTATTCTATTTTTGCTCTCTTTTATCTTTCAGCATGTATTTTCTTTATAAATATTAGAAATCCTAGGGTGGTAGGAAGGAATGAATTTAAATAGTTGACCTGGATGTTTTACCCAATTTCTCTGTGTTTGCCATTCTAAAGACCCTTTTTCCTTTGGTTTTAGTAATTTCTACTAAACGACTTTAAATCTCTTTTGATTTTAATTTGTGAGATATCCTGTTGAATATTTATCATTCCTACAAAACAGACTATTGTAGACCTGTTTTGCTCTCACTCCTAAACAAGTGAACCCAAGAGCTTTTAAGATAAAATATAAAGAATGATGAAATTACATTTAAACTTCAAAAGAAATACAAGGTTGCAGGTAAATTTAACACCATGGCCACAGATTTGGTCAAAGGAGAGTTCCCATTTGACTTCTTTGACACAACACACAAGGGTTCTTGTGCAGTCCTTCACTTGTAGAATTTATAGCCTGTGTCAATGAGCTGAGCTTGCTCTGGGTCTGTATGTCTCTTGTGGATTTTTCCCCCACACCCCCACGGAATGATTGTTCCACAGTTTTACTGCTTTGAGGGGTGGGAGGTCTCTTCTATGTTCACTTTCAGTTTATTAAAAGAGGACTGAACCCAGATGTACAATGTTCTGGTACCACAGAATGAAATTAGTATCCCGTAAGTTATGTTTTTGCCCATATTGCCTGTGCTAAACTCAGCCAGCAGCTCTTGCTACCCCAAGAAGACTTTTTCATGTCTGACACTTAATATCAGTAGTTCTCCAAATTAAACCAAAACCATCATGAATTGTAAGAATTTTCATTTGTAAATGCATTTGTTATATTTGAAATTAAATGCAATTTCTTTGCAGGTGGAAGTTCCAAGCTATGTTCAGCACTGTTCCACATCTCAGTACCAATTATAATGCATGCTAAGACTGAGACAGCGAGTTTGCTTTGACCAGGCCTGTGCTGTGTGTAAACACAGGTCTTTACGTGCCCAGAGTTAGCAAACTAGCAGTTTTCATGCATGCTAAAGAAAGATTCGCTTAAAAAGATAATGTTACAGAATAATGAGTTGTTCCCACAAACCATCTGTTCTTCTCCTACGCTAAAAAAAATCTGAATCCAATTCCTTTGTTTTGATTAAAGGTTTCTTTGCAAATTATTGTTTCTGAACTTCAAAAACAGAGAATGTTTTAATGAAACCCTAGATTGGAAGAAAAATGTAATTCTTTCCTGTATACTGTTAATAAATGAATGTTAGTTATCTGTGGGTTGTTAACAGTTTTAGAACCCAAACCTCCGTATTTTTGCTGTAAAATAGTGAAGCTATTATATTCATCCTGACAGAGAGTTAAAGAGAAAGAGAGTAAGAAAATCCCAGGGTACAAGATCTGCCATTTGTGAGAAGCACGACTTATAAAAAGATGCTTTCTGATTTAGGAAAGGAACATGTTTTTAGAAGACACCTTTTTTTTTGTGCCATACTTCACAAGCTATTTCAAAAAGCCTACCTAATTTTATCATCTGGGAAATGCTCCGTGCAAGGCCTAAAGTTCATAAAATGCAGGAGCTAATCCTCCCTTGCTCTTCCAGCTGGTCACTCTCTCTGCTGTCCTTCCTCAGCAAAACCCCTCTGCTGCCAAAAGGCCCTTCAGTGTGTCATCAAAATGTGCCCTGCCCTGGTGATCAGGGGGTGTAAGAAGAAGGGTACCCCCCCAGTGACACCTTTCCTGACCCTAGCCATGCCAAAACAAGTCTGTCTGAGTCTATCACAAGATAGGCACAACACAGGTCTCTCTGATGCCTGGGGTCTGATTTTTAAGATACAGCCTGAGCCAGATAACAAATGTGGGAACCCCATTTCCTTAGTACCCATCTACCATAAGTCCACCATTTAATACCTCTATACCCAAGAGTATTAACATATATAATAAAGAGATTGTGCCTTGATTTTCTCGTGAGTTGGTCCCTAGAAGCAGTGTGCCTCAAGGGACTAAGGATGGCCAGCAAGAAGAACCACTAAGCCAACAGAGTCCTTGCTAAGTCAGGTAAATCTCTGTACCTTTTACAGACTTATCTTTCCTCCCTGCTCGCCCTTCACATCTTCCAGAAGTTGAGACATGGTTGGGAAGGACAGTTTGCCTCCTCTGCAGCATCTTTATTCTTGCTGACAGCATTATTCCTTTATCATGTGCATGGTAGAAACTGGACATACCTCAGGAGAAGGTGCAAGAGAAATATCACAGGCTCCTGGGTATCTTGCATCTTGGCCTTTCTGGTAAGACCCACACAGTGAAAGATTACACAACCTGCTCTTTGGGTACCAGGACCTGTGAAAGAGAGGCATACTTTCATCTTTAAACAGTTACAATTTTTCCTGTCATAAAACCCAGCTGAAACAGCTGATGCCCATTGAGGTCATTATATGAAAAGTTTGTTCATCTGTTAGTTTATAGATGAGTACATTAAATTACTATAAATGCTTGGGTTGATCTGAATTAGGGCAGAGGGTTTCAGAATAATCACCATAAGATCATGAATGAGGAAGAGCTGATAGTTACTATTTCCCTACAGTTATGAGCTGGATGCATTCAGTGCAGTAGACTGTATTTTCCATCTCTGTAATGATGAGAATATTTGTCTGGATCCTCTTGCCAGGGTTTCCCTGAGATTCCCTGTGGCCCAAACCACAAGGGAAGAGAGCCCTGTTGAGAGCAAAGCAGGTCTACAGTTATCAAATGCATGAGGTTTTTCTTACGTCTGTAGATTCTGTGGTTGCTTATCACACTCTGGGGGCCTTCCTTAGTGTCACAAAAGCAGCAGGGCTTTCTGTAGGAAATGCCTGTCTGCCCAGTACCGTCGGCATTCTCAGAGGATTACAGGATATTTCAAGTACAGACAAGCCATCCATGTCAAAAACATGACAGAATCTCCTTCAGTGTCTTGTTTCCTTTCAAGTTTTCTCCTCTGGCTCATGTGTTTTTCAGGAAATGTGAAGTCCAGCATGTCTTTAGAGTGCTAACAAGTATGTTCCTACTCCTTTCCCATCTGCTGTGGAAGAACTTCATAACACTGTCTTTCAGTTTCTCTTTGAGAAAGCCTTCTTCTCTGGCTCATGGATCTATCTTAAAGTATCCATTAATGTGGAATTATTTATAATGACATGAAATTTAATGCTAGTAGAGCTTCTTACCCTTTTTGTCGTCGCACAGTACTAAGGAAAGCCCCTAAAGGTCACTTCAGTAAGTCCCCATCTTGGGAGCCGTGACCTCATGGCTCTTTCCCGGGCTGGCCTTCAAAATCAAAAGATAAAAATCTACAGGTTATCCAAGAAAAAGCATCAAGTTCTTAGATTTTTTGAATTCTAGGCCACAGATAGCTTCTCTCACAAGACAGGTAAAATCCTGTCATGGCTCTGTTCTGAAACCTTCAAGCTCAAGAAGTTCCATTCTTGGGAAAGAGGGTTACTGTAGAGGAAATCTGACAGACTTCATCAATAACTTCATCTATACCATGGACAGCAGATTAAACAGCTGCACCATACTTGCCTCAGCAACACTTTCTACCCCCGTGAAACCAGCAGGAACTGTTAGTCCGCATGGGAAATGTAGAGCTCCTGCCCATGCTCTTAGTTACCAACCATGGACACCTCTACTCTAGACAACATCTGAACACATTTGGGCCACTGACAACAGGGGGCTCAGAATCACCTGTTTGGTAAGCAAATCTGTCTGGGGTCCTAATCAGCCCAGGGTTCCCATCAACCATGGGGTCCTGTTCACAGCAACACTGCAGGTTGACTCTTCATGCACTGAATAGAAGAAGGATTCATATTGGGTGAGAAATTGCACTGTGCAAGTTCCCTGAGAGGCACAAATTTTAAAAACTGACCACACAAATTAAACAGAGAGAGACTGGAAAACATCCAGCTTTCTTGTAAAGTTAATGACCTTCTTTCTAGCTTCCAAAATATACTACTGGTTATGTACTTTGCTGTTAATTGCCTGATTCTGGACATTTTTGTTTCCATACTAGATCATAAAGCTGCACATTCTTAGCTCTTTCTGCATCATCCATCATCCTTTTCTCTTGCTCACCTCACCCAATGTACTTAAAGAAAACAACATACCAGGTTTTTCCCTAACCAAAGCTGTCTTCTGAGTCCTGGTGAATGTAAACTAGGATAATCCCCACTGAGGCCAGCAGTGATAGAGCAGTGATATATCAGTGAAACCAGTGCAGTGAAGATAAGTTCAGAGGACAGACAAACAATAGGGCCTGAACCAAAACAGACTCTGAACATTGCTGAGAGCTGAATACCAACATTTCATAAATGTCTCCTTTTTGTTAAATGCTTGATTGCAGTGCTCGGGAAAGTAAGGTTGGAACAAAACCTCTGGCTGTGCCTGTGCTAATAAAACATTCAAGACTGTGCTAATAAGGCAGACGAGGAGTCTGTTCCCCAGTCATGACAGCCAGCGGCACAAAACACCTTCAGATAACTCCCTTCTGTCCCAAGTGTGACCTCATCCATTCTGCACAGAGGCACACATACATTATACATATATATATATTTATCTCCCATATTATGCAGAAGTGTTGACTAAGAGTGTGCTCTGGACACCAGAATAAACTGTTCTAGCAAGGGAGATGTCAAATAAACAATGTGACAATCTTTTAAATGTTGATGTTCTTAGTCCATTGCTCCAGCAGTATTTAGTTTACAAGCTCAGATGCAACTTCAGAAAGCCTCTCAGTCAATCCCCTGCTCCAGGAAAGGATCAGCTCTACAACCTAAGATACTCCCCCCAAAAAACCTGCTCTTGAACCTCTTCTTTGCAAAAAATGTTGTGTTGGAAACTCTACAACTGCTCTAGGCAACCAAGTCCAATGCTCTGTACACACATCAATAGAATTTTTTTCCTGTGGTCCCACTGAAGTCTCCCACTCCCTCATCTTATGCTCGTTATTACTCATCCTGTCCACTGAAAGTGCAGATCCAAATATAGACAATTTAGAGCACATATATGCCATGATTCTGGCCCATCACTTGCTTACATTTAAGTGTGGAAATATGATGAAGTAATTCAAATCCATCATGAACACACATTCTCTTACATGCCAAAGGGAAGGAGCAAGTACTCTGCCATTTAATAAAATCTAGTTCAAAATATCATCATTTAAACAAATCATCCTAAGATAAATAAACTGTGAATTAAAACTCTCCACAGTTCCACCTAGAAAAAAAGATCCAGCACTAGAGTGCAGGAATGGTCTTTACTTCAGTGAAGCTCAAATAAAACCGGGAATGTTTGTTTTTGCAACTTTGCTCATTTATAAAGTGCCTGTTGCTATAGCAGCTAAATGCTAGTAACAAACTTGCATAAACACAAATTCTTAAAAAAAATGTGTTGTAGTAGTTAATGACTGATTTTATTTCTGTTTCTCAATTAATTCACATGGCGTGGTCTGACACATGTGAGAACACTGGCCATTGGGGCTGCAAAGGCCATATATAGGGACATTTCCATTCTGTTCTTGCAATTTGCCTGAATTGATATATATATATATAATCCTGTGGAAGTTTCCACTGTCATTTGCACTTTAATAGAATAAATATCTTTAAGAATGTTTTGGAAATTTGTTATCTGGATGTATAAAGCACTCAGCTCTTGGGATGAAGGACTACGTACACTATCAGTACAGAATGACTATAGTCTTGGCCTAATTTGGAAGTGGTGTGTTAAGGGATATAAAACATATACCAATGATCTAGAAGGTCTTCAGGCCAGTGTGAGCTTAGGCAAGCAAAATGTCACAAAAATATGTCCCCTTTCAAAAGCCCTATGACGTCAGTCCTCTGAAACTGTACCCAAACAGCAGAGTGGGCAGAATCTGTTGCAGGCAGGATGTCTTTCACTCTGCACTCCTGCGTACACTGAGAGCCCTCCTGAGCTCCTTTCCAGGACCATCCTTTTCTGTCAGACCCAGACCTGCTCTGCTGCAGTGGTAGAAGCACAACCCTTCATAGAAATAACCTCCCAGACAAGTTGCTCTTCAGCACAGACAATTCTGGAAAGAAAAAGAAACAAGAAATGGCAATGAATATGTCATTAAGGCATTCAGAGAGCTGTACATTGGACTGATTTCTTTGTTTGAACATTTTCACTATCAAAATGTCATATGGGATATATTCGTTGAATATAAAGGCCTTGCAGATTTCCTATGGCAGTTTTTCCAGGAAGCTTCTGACAAAATCGAAATGGAAAAAAAGTCCCATCTGTTCAGATACTGGATGCATAGCTGTAATTGAGCAGAGGGCTGAAAGGCAATGCAGGCAAGGAGAGGAGTGCAGCAAGGCAGCAGAGCCCAGGAGGGGCCAGGAGTATCTCGGAGTGTCTGACAGCATTGAAAAACAGGTGGTAAAAAGATTTCTGTCTCTTTCTGTCTGTGATGAAAACACAACATTCAGAGCAGCCTGGTTTGGCCATGTTGCTTACACAGCTGTAGGGTACCGATTTGTGACAGTCAGTCACTTCTCACCTTCCACCAACACTCCAAGGCTGTACTCTCAGTTGTGCTTCACAGCCCAGAAGAGCATCTTGTGAAGGATCCTGCTGCTGGGGTTAAAAGCCCATCTGTGAGTGGCAACAGGCTCGCAGCTGGGCGTGGAGTAGGTCTGAAATGACAACACCACTATTTGCTCAACAGTGGGTTTGCAAGGCAGCTCATGGTCTCCTTCTGAGCCTGGTGGTACAGCTGGGCCCAAGAGGGATTCAGCTGCTTAGCAGTGCAGCTGCAACCTTCTTAGGGGACTCTGCTGAGGAAGCATTCCTGGAAAGGTGAGGTTTCCTGATGGCCTCTAGCACCGCTTCTCTGGCTGATACTTTCTGTGTCACTAATTTGTTCAAGGCATATCAAACGGGAGAGTACGGGGTGTTTATTTTTCCACTCTTCTACATTATTTTGCATAATGTTGTCCCAAGCAGACTGTACTGCAGGGACGTGAATCCTCAGCTTATCCTGGAGGTGCTTTAAAGAGCCAGTAGAACACATAACCAGGTATTTTTGATCCTAGCTTAACATGTATATTCTTACAGACTGCAGCGTGTTGATACTGGCTGATAGCTGAGCCCCCACTCAGGTGCTCACTCACTCCCCACTGGCAGGAAGGGAGAGAGAATTTGAAGAACAAAAGCCAAAAACTCGTGTGTTGAGATGCTAGGCGAGTGTTAATATTTTAATAGCTGAAACCAAGCTGCTTGCAGAAGCAAAGTGTAAAGCACTTTTAAGTGTAAGCACTGCTCAGCAATAACTAAAACATCCTTGTGTTATCAACACAGCTTTAGTCAAAAATGCCAAACATGCCACTGTATGAGCCGCTGTGAAGAACATCTACTGCCTCCTAGGCAGACCCAGCACATATCCTCATATATGTTCCTAGCATAGGTCGCTTTGCTTACTCTCTCTTACTGCTTCTTAGGGATTTTTTTTTAACAGTAATGGTGTGAGTAATGTTAGTCATGGCTTGTTAATTCGGCATTTAGTATAGAATAGCTAATGCTTTGTCACCAAAAATGCAGAGCTTTTTTCTTGCATAGAGCTAACCAGCAAGGGGCTGTCATTCTTTGCAATAACCCAGCTGAAGACTTGTCCACTTCTGGCATTTTCCTTTAGTAGCCAGAATTACAACCTATAGAAACATGTGGGTAGAAAGGGTTTTGGTTAGGAAGGGCAATGTCTGCAATAGCATCATGTATCAGCTGGGAGATCTGGAGTAAGGTGTAAAATCATAACTTTTAGAAAAAATCATAAATCATAACTTTTAGACACTCCATATAATTTGAACAGATGCAGATTGTTTATTTCACATGTAAGTGCAAATGAATTAGGTTTGACTCTGAATCACTCTGGCAGTAGTTTGGCAGAGGAAAGTTTCCTGATTTGTTGAACAACAATGATTTATTCACTCTGAAGAGTTCATAGATATACATGAGTAATATATTCCAAGAAGAAGCAGTTTAAAATCACTTTATGCAGAATCCAGTCCTAGAAGCAGACAGTGATGGGTAAGGCTGATAGGTTTTTAATCCTTGTGTATAGAAAAAGGAGAACTTCATTTATTTATAGAGCAGATCCTCCTGGAAACTATTTCCAAGCAATGAAAAGCAAGAAGGTTTTAGGGAAGGTTTTAGGGAAGTCCCACAGCCATGCCCAACCAACCTGATCTGCTCCTGGCATGGGATGGATGTTTCAGCCGGTGAGGGACAGCAGCATATGTTGTTTAGTAAAGCCTTTGACACACATCCACAGGATCCTGTCATCATAACTGGGGGCATAAGGGCTGGGTTAGCGGATGATAAGGTTGGTAGAAAATTGTCTGGAGCTCGTGGTGTTGTGATCGGTAGGATAAAACCCACCTGAAGAATTCCTCAGGGACTGATGGTGTGAGACCATCCAATGTCCTTATTAACGATCTGGAGTATGAGATGGAGTTCTCACCACCAAAGCTGGGATCAGTAGTCCTCTTCCATGCAATGATCTTGTAAATATATCATGTCTTTGAGGGAAACGTAGGAAAATATCCATGTCCTGGAATAAACTGAAACCTGCTGATTTGAACAAATTTTCATTGGGCAACTGTGGCAATCATAGTATTTTTGTGTCACTTTTTTAGAACTGCTGGCTATGGTATATGTCTTATATCATCTGATGTATTTGTGGCTATGTGGTTATAGAAGTTCCTTTGAATCATTTACCATTTTTCCTAAAATAATTTAGACAGAGGTATCTGGACTCAAGGCAGGGTCAGCTTCTAAATCAGATCAGATTATCTGCTATTACAGTTGTATGAAACTACCTTGATTTCCTTTTTGGATAATTTTCTGCATTTTACTGTTTTCATTGCTGATGTAGCACTGGCACACTGACCCTAAGATCTTGCAAGAAATAAACTAGTAAAGCTTTTTCAATGTCCTGTCCTTCCAGGTGTCTGACAGGCTGCAATGCTTTAAAGATGCAGTTCCCAGCTAGACTCAGCATAAGTGGATGTTTGCACTTACTAACTCCAGTTATATTGCCAAGCATTTCATGTGACTCTTGCTGTGATGGTGCAGAGCTCTTTGTTGTACATCTACAAGTCACTGGAAGGGACGATGCTCACAGCTTACGAGAAATCATAGAGATCGTCTGTAGTGAAGAGAAATGGAAAACTCATGTTGCTCTCAGAGCATCACACAGAGCTGAGCAAATGCTGGGCTGTGCTGGCAACCTCCATAGTGCAGTGGGGTGCAGAGATGCCAGTTCAGTCCCTTGGTTCAGCCTGTTTGCACAAACATCACTTCCACTTCTGGACCTTTGGGGTCTTCCTAACTGTGATGTAGACATGGCCAGACCAGCCTCATGACATGACATCAAGTGCTTTTAATTTCTCTCTAAAAGGAATAAAGTTCACTACACAGACCCCTAGGGTAGCTAGGCATGCATATGACTATTGTATGGTTTGAGAATATGTTAAAGTACTCTGAAATGCATTTGTTTAAGCACATCACACTGGTGTTAGGAGTATCTATTGGCTGCTCCCTGGCTAGCTGCACACCTGGCAGGTGCCAGTTAGTGAACTGAAGGTTCTGCAGGTGTTGGATTCACACACCCAGGACAGATTTCTATATTCTGACTCAAACCGTGTCATTGCTGTCAGCCTGAGACATCACTGCAGAGCCATCACTGTTGCTATGGAGGGTGTCCAGCTGATCTGGGACAAATGACAACTCTCAGACTGTTTCAGGGTGTGACAACAATATAGTATAACAGAAACAGAGGCATTAGTGTACCTTGCCTTACCTGGATGTATTTGAATTACACCACAACCCCCTCCTAAGCCTCCTCACAGGGTACTTAGCACCCTACAGACTCAGCCAAGACAAGGAAAGGCAGCACTGCATTTATCTTCTGATGAGGTATCAAATGCAGGAACTTCCATCCCGCTACATTTCAGCACTAGCACTTGACAAGGCTGCTGAAACAAGAGAACAGCTACAAAAAATTAATCTTTTTTATAGGGCTTTCCCAGTCAATTTCTGGTCCACTCCGTTTAGGTGGGTCACCTCAGAGACATTTTTTCACATTCAAGCCAAGCACACTGTAACTGGCCATTGCATAATGCCAGGTCTCCTGGAGCTACTTGCAGCTGATGATTATTGCATTTCCCACTGTTTTGAGTATCTGTGCTTATGATTAACTCTTTCTTTCTCTTCTGGGTGGATGACAGACTCCAGCCTACCCTTGGGAGTAAGATAAGCCGTTGCTTCATGACCTGGATAATACATCTCAGCTGGATGGCAGCAAAACCAGAATGAGGCATGAAGTGTGCAGCACTTTGGCAGTTCTATGTAGTGCAGAATACATTTCCTCAGCTGTGCAGCTGCCAGGACACCACCAAATCTTTCCTCTCTCATCTGAATTAACTTCTTACAGAAGGCTGAGGCAAGTTCATGTTTCCAGCCCTCAGTGCTAAAGCGCTTTATGGCTCGAGGCTAAGGATATGCAGAAAGCTTCTCACAGGTTCCTGCAGGCATGCAGATGGCTTTGCCTGTCTTTCTCCTCTGGTACAGGCACTTTTATGATAAGGAGAAAACTTGTCTGAGCAGGATCCACAAAAAAAATCACTCTGAAACCCTTGAAGAAATTCCCTAAGGGCCAGACGTACATCACAGACATTGTTGCCTTCAACTGTAATGGAAAAGTTCCATTTTTCAGCTGTCTTTTCTGCCTCAGAGACAACGACAATTTGCAATGTTGATTAGTGCACTCTGAGAAAATCTTTAGGTAACACAGTGGTGAATATGACAGAAACTTTGTTATGTAACTAAATATAACCCTCTTGTAATCAAATATTTCATATGCTTTGAAAATATTATATGTAATGGGGTTTTTTTGAATATTCAGGTAATTTCATATACAAAAAGTTCATAAACCCTACATTTTTACTCTTACAGAAACTTCCTTACTTGATTATTCATATATATAACTGCACATGGATACATTATATGTATGTTTATTTTGATATCCAAAATGGCTCACAAAACAGATAATTTGCAAGTACATAAATATTTCCTGAATGTTTCTATGCCTTTCTTACCAAGAGTCTTATGCTTCCCTCTGAATTCTTCTAGAGCAGAAGGGCAAGTCACCTCTTCCTCTCACTGCTTTGCTCTCTTTCATAAAATCACAGAAATCAATGCTGTCACATAAAAGTAGACCAATTGTATTTTGGACCTCTGGAAAAAAATCTGAGCAATATAGACATGTAGTCATGCAACTCTTACAGATTTGACTAGTTAACCAGCTCACAGCAAATCTTTTCAATTATCTTGCTACCAGATATGCACAGGAGTGGAGGGCACTATAAGTTACTGTGAGAAGAGCTATCTTCACCCTGTATTTATGTTCACTTCTGTGTTTGCTTTACATTATCATGTACTTGTGATCTCCTACTCAGGTGTTTCTGCAGAGCTTCAGAAGAAGGTGGGACAGTGTTTTAACAAGTTTTATATCCTGAGCACCAGCCCTGAGCTATAACAAATTATAAAATGCTGACAACTGCTTTGGAGTACTGAGCTGGAAGGGCTCCAGCCAGCAGTGCAGAGAAAGGCCTCTGATCTTCACCAGGGAAGACTCACAGAGAGGATGGCTGTTCTCTGCTGTTCTCTCTTTTCTTCTACTCCTTCAGCTCATGGGTCTTGAGACTAAGACAGTTCTATCATCTAAATGCATTAGCTGAAAGACACTATTTCTCCAGGAGGAGAAAAATATTAGACTGCCTCTTGTGACTTCTAACTTTCTTTATAAGTGGATTAAAAATTTCTCACAGAAGATCCTTCAGAGAAGGTAGCCAACAAACTGGTTGTTTTACCCCAACAGACTGTCTTGCATTACCCCAAGCTTCCTTCTGAGTGGTGCAAAGCACATACAGACGAAACTGAAACTACAGGATCTTAATTTTAGTGCTCATCCTTTTATTTATGAGTAACATGGTTCCTCATACTCACTTGGTATTGCCGAAGATGGGGAGCTGTGCAGGGGCCTCCGCAGGGAACACTCTTCCCCTGGAAGGCAGGGGTGGAAGGAGAGGCAGGTGCTCCACACTGCCTCCTGCTTAGAGCTGCTGTCTGTGGAGGGGCCAGGAACAGCTCAGGCAGGTGATGGGCATTGCTGTGCTCCACTGCCGTTAAGGTTGGAGATAATTTGGAACTGGCCGAGTGAATGCCTCTGACAAGGCTCTAAGTAACTGTGTATTAAAAAAAAAAATCTAAAAATATCCCAGAGTTAATTCATGTCTGGATGTTGTAACCTTGAATCTTCCTCTCTTATTTTGCTCTTTCATAAAGTGTAGAAGCCAACAATGGTCCCAGCCTGGGTGAATGTGCGGCTGAGATAGGACTCCCTCCAGGCCCTCTGAAACTGCCAAGGAAGTGAAGCAAGACTCATGTTCACGTTAAAGCAATGAGGCTGATGTAATCTCTCTTGGGACTTAGAGAATCCCAAATGCTGGTCCTTGCCCCCTCAAGCTGCCTCTGTGTATGCTCACTGCATTGATGTATGCCCATGGGAGAGTGCCTTCTAGCAGACCGGGCTGTGAGTGTGTAAAACCAGGCTTTGTCTGAGCACCCGGCTTTGTGATACCAGCACCTGTGATAGGAGAGTCTCAAAGCTGCTGTCCCTCCCCCAGCCAATGCACTGTGCAAAGAGATTGGGGTGTGTGACATTCCGACATTCCCTGTCTAAGAAACCCAAATCCCAAGTGCTCCTCATCCCTGCTTTTGCTCCTTACCGAAAAACAGGTGCTATCCCCAGCTGTTCCAGTGCTGGAGTTTGAGTCAAGCACCTGTGACGTGTGGTGGGTCATCTGCAGCACGTGAAACACCCCACAGCATAAGCGTGCCTGTGACATTGGCCAGCAGGGAGTGTGGGGTTGAAACCCTTAATTTGTGAGGGCCAAAGGGAAGTGGGTCCTGAGCTGGTGGGATGTGCTCTGGCAGCCTGCAAGGCCCCACCACTCCACACTGTGTAGGAAGCTCCTTAGGGGTCTCAGAGCTTGGGAATATGTCAGAGGATGTCAACAGCAATATGGCATCTCTTTGGCTGTTGCAAGAAGAAAAGTCTGGTAGCATCTGAAGTACTTTGCGAGTCAGTGTCTTGCAGTACTAACACAAGGAATCATGGAATCATAAACTCTCTTTAGGTTGGAACAGATCTTTCAGATCATCAAGTCCAACCATTAAACTAATATTGACAGGTCCACCATTAAACCATGTCCTTGAGTGCCACATTTGCACACCTTTTAAATACCTCCAGGCATAGTGACTCTACCACTTCCCTGGGCAGCCTATTCCAATGCTTGACAACCCTTTCAGTGAAGAACTTTTTCCATATATCCAATCTGAACCTCCTCTAGCTCAGCTGGAGGCAATTTCCTCTTGTCCTGTTGCTTGTGCCAAGGGTGCAGCTGTATCTTTGTGAGTCTGTAACTGTTCTGCCTTTCCCCCGTGATACAGACCACCTGTATCCTACCTCACTCCACCTACCAGACCCTTGCTCTGGCCCACTGTGTTTCCCGGAGATAAATATCATCTTTGAGGGTTTTCAGAAGCTGGAGATTCAAATAGCTGATGGATGAAAAATGCTGAAGCCATCCACCTTTTTATTTCCTTATCTCCTAGTTGAGTTGGCAGAGCAAAATCCACTGCTGCTATGAGTTGTTGGTTTATGCAGTGTGGAATACATTCCCCTACAAAATGTCAAAGTGCTTCTTGAGGAAATTTCAAGAAAACAGCTATATTCAATGGTTATGTATTAGTTCTTCAAAACAAGAAAAAGTGGTTTGTTTTATTTGATGTGTTTTTATTAACCTTAAATAAATTGCTGTGAAAGCAAACAAATTGTGCAAAAATTGCTCTTGGCTGATTTACCAGTGAGAGTGTTTGTAACTGTACAATTGCATGTAAATCCAAAAAGAACTACACAGTCTAGCCCCAGGCTGCGAGCTGGTTTATAGGCCCTTTTGAGATTTAATGGCTGTTGCTATTGCAACATTTAAACCATTTATGAGATAAATGGCTGAGATAAAATCCAGGTATCACTGCTTTTTAGAGCTGTGGGGATGCTTTTATGCCTAGAGAGCAGTTTCTTACAGACAGTTTGTGGAGGGTGTGTTTGCTTTTGAAAAATCAGGGTGTCTCTGATCCCATTCACCCAAAAAGAGGCAATAAAAATTTGGTGCTCTGAAAAAAACTTTATTCTTAATTCATACACTCTCTGTTGTGCGAGCTGACTTCTAAAAGAGCTGGTTTTGAGGGTACCGTGGAGTACACAATTCATCAAACTTTTCCTCCTACCACACCCCCCGTAATAACGGGAAAATGCTGCAATGAAAACTTTTTGTGATTTTTTTTCGGGAAGAAATGGCATAAGAAGATAACAGGAGGGTTTGCCTCTTGCAATCTCTGCCTAAGGTCAGAGCTATCTTTGAAGCCTGGCTTGGAGACATATCACAGCATTGGAACAGGCAACTGCTGTGCTGCTCTCTGCTTTCAAATATGTGAGATACAAACAGGGAAAAAAATGCTTTATCACTTTCGTCAATGAAATTTCTACAGAAGAAAAAACCCAAGTCCAAGGTCTATGAATCTCATAGGATTTTGCATGATGGAATTTGCCTAGAGGTGATATCTGAGACATGAAGGACTATAACTGAGACTAAGGGCAAAGTGCTGATCTGTGCTTTTTATTTAAACTATGCTCTGCTCCCTGTCCTGGGTCTTAGTTGCTGATTCTACTCCCTTGTAAGACTGGTCATTGCTGTTGATTCAGCCACACCAGCTAACTTCCTTCTGAAATTTCCCATTCATGGTTTCCAGAATAAAAAAATATTAGCCATGTGCCAAATGGAGAGGATGAGAAGACTTGGACTATCAGCCCATGAAAGGTGTCATTAAGATTTCCTCCTGGTGCTATGGGAGAGGCAGGACTAAGTGTTCACCTTCCCCATGGGAAGTTTTATATCAAAAACACATTAATATCTGTCATGGTGGTTTCCACTTCTGGCTGTGCAGCTGGGCATAGTAGAAAAGACAAAATGCTTTCTAAGGAACCATTTAAGAGAGACAGCTCTGTTTGAGGAAAACAAAATGAGAGCAACAGTTGTGTCTGAGAATCACCCTGATGCAGGGATAGTTAGTGAGGCAGATGTAGGCTGAAAGCATACAGCAGCAGAATATAGTTATATTGAGGAGTGATAGCACTTTCTACATGGTGGACAGGCTGCTCCTAGCAATAATGTGCTCTCAATGGGGAAATATCTTCCATCAACCTGAAAGACGAATAGGTGGTTTTGAAGAAGAAAGATGATTAATGCTGATACAGCAAAACCATAAAAGGTTATTGAGCGGAGCAAAGTTACAGTCTTTGATCTGTGTCACTGAAAACTACTCTCTAGGGTGCTTCCTCAAGCAATTCACAGCAACCTCAATGCAGATGACAGTAACTGAGAGCAGAGAAAGGGTGCTTTCAACAGTAGCTCTCTCACTTTAACGAGACACACACCTTTAAGTGGTTTGGACACTTCTGAAAACAGTGTCTGTTTAAGTGCAGGCATGCTAACAAACGGTAATGGAGATGAGCTGCTCCCTGCAGTGTTTAAAATGGGATTCAGCCCAGCAGCTGTGCTGCTCCATCACTCGAGAGGGCATTCCCTTCCCTGCAGTACTTTTGCAGTGTGCCCCAAAGGTCAGCAGAGCAGCTCAGGACGGGTTTATAGTGGTGATGGTAGAGGTGTTTTGGGCTTTTTAATTATAATTTTTTTCTATATTCTTCCAAAATACTCTGCTAGAAGACCTGTCTAGCTCAGACAAAATGTGCAGAGTTTCTGCAGTAGCTGCCACTGTACCAGGATTATCTCTCCAATGCTGCCCTGCAATGCAGAGATGTTAGTTAAAAATGAAATCACTCATGTTCTTTGGCTCTTACATTGCATTTGATAAAGATCAAGACACTTTGGTGTTTAACTAAATAGGCAAATTATTCAAAGGTAGCATTCCTGAAATAAAGTATACCAGCACTTTCATGTGTAACTGGTACATTTCAAACGCCACTCATGCAGGGAGGGAGTGTGTTGGACTCACATTCTTGCCAGGAGGATCATGGGGGACGAGGCTCTTCATGGAGGTTTTGTGCAGTAGGATGTATGGGGTTCAAAACTCTTGCAAACTCCTTTATTTACTTTGCTCACTTTTGAGAAAGATTTCCTTTAGAGAACAGGCAAACAATAAGAGTTAATACAGCTTCTGTATACAAGGAATTGTCTGCTTCTGGTGGTTATGAGCATTGCAAATTACTCATGGAAAATTCAGACTGGAAATAAAATTAGTGAGTACGCTGTGACTGTTTCTGGAACTGTTCCAAATGACCAGCATTCCTGTGCAGTTTCTTTCAGCCCAGGTTCTAAAGCATTTTGCAGACATTAATTACTTACACCTACCATGTGGCAGGACAAGAGAAGAGATGATGATGCAAGGAAAAGTAAGAACAGGATGAGACAAGTCTGCATGACTGTTAGAAGACACCCTGGCTAGGCTGAGTCTGTCCCTAATGCTTTGTGGTCTTCCGTAAAACGATGCCAACTTCCAATTATTTTCAACTGGATTCTTCAAATGATACACACTTCAATGGCGCTATATACATGAGTGAGACAAGTACAGGAAATAGAGTGGTCAAAAGACATGTAATTAAGAACAATTTTCTCTTGAAAAATGTATCAACTCTGGGCCCACTTATAGACAGTTATTTAGCAAATATTTAAGTGCTTCATCTATATGGCAACTATTAGGTCTTAATATCCCTAATTGGTCTTCATTGCCTCGACCCAATTATATAATTACCTTTAAAGAGTCATTTTTCTAGTAAAGTGTCTTCTCACTTTTAAAAGCCCCCATACATTAGTGAGTGAAGGGAGAGAAGGTAATATCCTCTTTACAAAGTGACCATGGCCAGAGTCTCTGTACTGGACCTCAGGAAGCCAACATGATGTCTAATAAGACTGTCAAAATTTGGGGGAGCTGCTTTATCCTCCTGTCCAAAGACAGAGTAATACCGTGTGCCTGGGGCATTGTCCTTGTCCAGTTTCTTCCCAACCTCTAGTAACACAGACTGTACTAACCCCTTGTGCAACCTGCTCCCATCCTGCATTAATTTCTCACTCTAGAAAGCTTTTAGCTACTCAAAACCCCCTTGCTGTATCTAGAGTCCATTAAATTAAGTTTTCTACACTGAGCACAGTGACGAATGTGTTCCCTTGTGTGAGTGCTGATAAAGGTCCCTGGGGCCACAGAGCGGTGGTGGGTTTCCTTGGATGGTGAAGCAGGCTGAGAGCAGTTCTGCTCTTCTTCCTGTGGGGTATTCCCCTCTTCCCTTGCTCCTGCCAGCCCCTGCCTGTCTGAAGCTCTGCAGGGAGTTTAGCACAGTGCCTGAGAGCTTCTTCTCCTCTTCTCTTACGGGGCTTTATCTAAAGATAACCTCAGACCTGGAGCCCAGTTGAGCCCTTGAGGTACTGATACCAAACTGCTGTGGAGAGGCCAGGGGCTTCCCACCTAAGGAAAACACTACAGTATTGATACTCTGCCTTACTCCAGCTCTATCAGTCTACCTATGAACACTTTGTGGCTGCATACGCCTTGAAGCACAGAGCCCAAATCTCAAGTATATCACTTGTCAGGTCCCATAACTCCTCAGTGATGTGTTGATTTTACCATGTGTTGTAAGATAGCACACCTCTTCATATTTCCTAGCATGGCCCTAGATGTGTCTTTTCTTCCATAAAAGTGGTATAGAGTGATTTGCATTCACTTTGTCCTACTGTGTCTAAATATGTATATCTTGACTACATCCCTGTGTTTACCCTAAGTGCTCTAGAGTGTACAAAGTGTAGTTGTTCTCCTCATAACCTCTGGGCAATGGGTTTATTTCTTCCTGAAACAAAACCTGTACTCAATACTGCACTAGAGGGCAAAAACTCCCCTAAAGAAAGCCTGTTTGTTTTTTAGCTAAGTCTCTTAAATATCGAGACCTGTGTAAATACTGGAAACTCTGAATCAATGTGGGATTTTTTTCTGAGGTAGGTTTTTTGGTTGTTTTATTTAATTTTGAGGGTTGGGTTTGGGGTCTTTTAGGTTCGTTTGTTTGTTTTTTTATAACATGGGGACAGAACTTGGCTTCTCAAAACGCTTAATTATAGGGTACATAATACATCATCATCATTCAACAGAAGTATGCTCCTGTTGAGCTCACTTCTGGAGCTGTGAGGAGATGTGTGGAGATATGCTCAAACCTCTGGCACAGATGTCCCCCTGGCCTGCCCCCCAGAGTGAGGGCAATGATGAGATGTCACTGTCGGGATGTATTGCTGCCCTGGGGTGAACAGTAATGGGCAAAAATAGTAACAGCATTTTTTGATCCAAGGTCAAGGTGCATATTTGGATGCTGGGATCTAGCTTATTGTTCTAATTTTAGTAACAGAGGTATGAGCAGAAGAATTCATTCACCCTGATCAATTCACATTGCAAAAGAAGCCAGGTATTTACATAGATCTACTATTCTTTCTACTCTTGTGTAAAGATCTCTCCTGTGCAGTGTAAACAGGTGAACGATCTGTCTGGTGTCTGAGCTTAAGGAGGAAGTAGAAAGATTAAGGAGCGTTAGGGAAAGTGAAAGGGAAATAGACTGGTGGAGTTTCACCCTTCCATCCCTGAGAGAAGCCCACCAGGAGTATCCTATGCCTCCTACCATCAGACAGAAGGAGGAGACCTAGCTGATGAAGGGGAGTGGAAATGTCTCCCTCTTTGGGGAGGTAATAAAACTTCCTGCCGACCCCCATCACCTACCCAGGTGCCATTTCAGAATAGGTATGAGGCCCTGGATACAGAGGGTCAGCCAGATGACATTGAAGAAAATGATCTGCCCGAGAGCCTCCCAATCACACTTTGTCAGATGGATCACCACCTCTAGCATTAAAAAGAAAAGGGTAGCTGTAGTAGGTGACTCCCTTATGAGGGGAACAGAGGGCCCCATATGTCAACCGGACGCATCCCACAGGGAGTTCTGCTGCCTCCCTGGGGCCGGGGTATGGGATGTCACCAGGAGACTCCCTGGGCTGATCCAGCCCTCTGATTATTACCCACTGCTAATACTCCAGGCTGGCAGAGATGAGACTGAAAAGAAGAGCACCAGGGCAATTAAAAGGGACTTCAGGGCGCTAGGTCAAGTGGTTGACGGGGCAGGAGCACAGCTGGTGTTCTGCTCAGTCCCTTCAGTGGCAGGGGCAAATGATGAAAGGAACAGGAGAACCCATATTATCAACAAGTGGCTTAAAGGCTGCTGTCATCAGCAGAATTTTGTGTTCTTTGATCACGGGGCAACTGTCACAGCCCCTGGCCTGCTGGAGCCAGATGG
>VWPU01025261.1:0-15231 GCA_013398955.1 Callaeas wilsoni | reverse complement strand
GGGGCGGGCGGGCGGCGGGCCGGTCCCGTCGCGTCCCGGTGCCGTCCCGTCCCGTCGGTGTCGGCGGGGCGATGCCGTTCCCGGGCGGGCTGTGGTGGTTGCTGTGCTGTCGACGGGGCTTCACGCTGCTGCGGCGGGACTACGGCGAGGCGGAGAGGGAGGCGGACGGCGAGGCCGAAGAGGAGGAGGAGGCGTCCTTCGAGCTCCGCGCCCAGGGAGACCAGGTGGGGCCGGCACTGGCTCTGGGACGGCCATCGGGACGAGCACAGACGACCTGCCGGGGTGGTCCCGCGGGTGGGTCGTTCCGGCGGGTGCGGGCGAGCCGCAGCCGAGGGAAGCCTCCGGGCGGGCGCGGAGGTCCCGGGCCCGCGGGGCAGGGCCGGTTGTCGCGGGAGTCGCTGCCGGCCGGGTGCAGCCGGAGCCGGCGCTGCCTGCTCCTGCCCGCTTCGGCCCGCGCTGCCCGCTCCTTAGGACAGGGGCCGTGGGGCCACCGTGCCAGATCCGCGCCAGAGCCGCGGCGGCCCGGTGCGCGGCGGGGCCCCGGACTGCCCTGCCGGAGCGGGCCGGGGCTGCCCCGGGAGCACGTGCCAGGCGCGGAGAGCCGGCCTGGATCTCTCCTCTCCGGCTGCTTCCTCTCTGGAGGGAAACGGAGTGGCGGAAACCGGTGCTTCCTCCAGCAAGGCTCCGTGTGCGACGGCTGATAGCGCGAGGTGCGGGGGCAACCCCGGCTCCCGGGGACCTCCTGTCTGTCTCGGCGGTCTCCTGCACCAAGAGCCGTGGGGCCGACTCGCAGCCCGGACTCGGGAGACGCAGTGGGTGGTGACAGCCCTGTCCCGCTTGCTGTGGCCCCTCTCACCTGCCCGCTGCGGGGGCTGCAGCACGGCCCTGGCTGCGCCCGGCTGGGGGCAACCCTGAGCCCCCTACGCTGTCGATCCCCCAGCAGCAGGTCCCTTTTCCCAGCAGTGCCAGCCCCATGGGACGGTGGAAAGTGCGGACAGTGACAGGGCTGGAGCTGGTCCCTCTGGGAACTGGTGGCACTGCCAAGGGCACAACTATGTCAGAAACCGTCTTTGGGCTTCCCACATCCCATGGGCCACACTGGCTCCGGGCTGGCGTGGGCGACTGGTGACGCCAGCTCCCCCGAGAGCCCTTTGCTGTGGCCAGGGGGTCCTTGGAAACCCACAGTGTCGACCGCCCCTTCGTGGGAGCGTGGGAGCAGCTACCCTGGCCCTGCCGCCGCAGCTCCTCTCCTGTTTATTTATATCCCTGACAAGGAGTCGGCTGCCACCGCTGCCTCCTCTGGACTGCCTGCGAGAAACTAGGCACTGCCTCCGTGCGTGCAGCCCTGAGGAGCGTGTGAGGCCCTCCCCAGCCTCGGCAGTGGGACAGTGTCTGGAGGTGCTGGCCCTGTGCATGGGTACCAGCACTATGTGACAGGTGCCCTTAATGCCACAGGTCAGTGGTGCCTGGCCCTGCCCCACAGCACAACCATACCTGCGGCAGCTCCCCCCTCCCTGTCGCTATTTTTAGCATCTGTCTCTTTTTCTTGGCGTTGCGTGCTCTGGCCTGTCGTGCCTCTAGCTGCCCTGTTGGGCTGCAGCTGGCAGGAGCTCCCATGCGTCTCCCAGGACAGCACTGCCGGTGCTTCCACGTCCCTGCACCCCACTCTGCTGGGCGCCCTGCCTGACCCGGTGCCTGCCTGTGCCTGGGCTCTGCCTCATGTCCCAGCATGAGTGCCAGGGTTATCACGTGAGCGGCACTGTCCATGTCAAGTTGTGCTGCGTGAGGAGGAACTGACCCTGTCCTACTGCAGGGCCAGGGACTTCCCAGTGCTGCGTCCCACCGCCGCGGGCAGGAAGTCAGCGGCCCCATTACAATGGGACTTTGTGCCGTAAGCGTATTACTCAGCACTGACCTTGTGCAATTCTGCACGGTATTCAGCCAGCTGGGTCAGCTGAGGACACACGGCCAGCGCGCCCGCCGGCTGCCCCCGCACCCGGGGTGCCCCAGCTGCAGCCCTGGTTCCTGCCGTGGCCTTGCAGGTGCCAGGGCTCTTCTGCCCCGTGGCAGCAGGATGTGAGCCTGT
Source organism: Callaeas wilsoni (assembly GCA_013398955.1). Classification (NCBI taxonomy): domain Eukaryota; kingdom Metazoa; phylum Chordata; class Aves; order Passeriformes; family Callaeidae; genus Callaeas; species Callaeas wilsoni. The sequence goes on along the minus strand of VWPU01025261.1, from coordinate 13,145 downwards.
CTCTCTGGGCCCAGAGCTGGGTTGATGAGGAGGCATACAGTCATGTGGGGGACGGCCAGGGGTACCAGGTAATGACCGTGGGGCTGAGATGTCTCCTTCCTCCCCAGGGGTCCCTGGAGGTGAGCCTGAGCCAGCCCACCCGTAGCAGCAGCGGCTCGGAGCGGTGAGTGATCCCCTGCCTCCAGCCTGCGTTGTGTCCCTTGTGTGGTGCTGCAGGAGCTGAGGGACTGGCATGTTGTGGGAGGTTGCCCGGGTGCTGGCATGTGCTGAACTATCCTGCCCACAGAGCTAGCACCAGGCTGTGCTGCTGTGTCGGGTAGAGCAGGGAGTGGCAGAGCCGGGACTGCCGTGCTCGTCCCCATCCCTGGCGCATCCTCAGGCATGTCTCCATCCCTCTGCCATGCCGGATAGCTTGACTGCCGCAGGCTTAGCTGGTGGGGCTGTGCATGACTCTTCCTGTGCCAGGAGGCTCTGCCAGGCTGTGTCCACCAGCAGAGGCTGTGCCCTGGGGCAGTTGGTGCTGAGGAAGACAGGCTGCCGGGGCACAGGGGCCTGCTCGCTCCCTGTACTCGCAGTACTGACGCTGCTGCCAACATTCCTTCCTGGTTGTTCATTTTCCGAATTCCTTGGCAGGGCCAAGACTGCAAACAGCTTATTTTTAGCCGGGGTCATTTGCACCCAATGACTCTGCCGTGTTCCCACCGCAGGGCTGTGGGGTGCCCAGAGCCCCTTGGGACCCAGCTCACCCCAGCCCCGAGGCCAGCTCCCTGCTCAGGGGCTGTGGGAGACCCCCACGGACACCTGAGCTCAGCCCCATGTTGTCCTCAGGTCTCTGCTTGTTGCGGAGGAGATGCGCAGCCTCATCGTGGAGAAGGGCCCAGGGCCAGTGGAGGATGACCCTGATGCTCTCGTGAAAGGTGAGATTGTGCCCCAGCTGTGGCTGGTCCCATCCCAGAGGGATGGTCAGACCTGTGCAGACCCTGCCCTGTGCCAAGAAGCCAGTGGGGCGGATGGTGCCGTCGGTGGGGGCTGAGGGTTCCCCTTCTCAGGCTGGCTGCAGCGGGAGATGCGGGGCTGCATGAAGACCCCCTGGATCCGTCCTCGGAAGTACTGGTTCGTGCTGACGCCTGACTCCCTGGACTACTACAGCAGCAACGAAAAGGGGGCCAGGCGGCTGGGCTCCCTTGTGCTCACCAGCCTCTGCTCCGTGCTCTGGCCAGACAAGCAGCTCTACAAGGAGACGGGTGAGGTGCCCAATGCCCCTTGACCAGGCTGCGTCTTCCCAGCCCCTTGTGCCCTGTGTTACCCTCCCAGCCCTGAGGGCCTCTTTTGCCCGGAGAAGGGGCTATGCTGAGCCCTGGGGCACTGAGCCAGCCTGGCTGGGGTGCTGGCGGACAGTGAGTGAGTGGGTCTGTCCCTCGCAGGCTACTGGAGTGTGACAGTGTTTGGCAGGAAGCATTGCTACCGCCTGTTTACGGAGCACCTCAACGAGGCTGTGCACTGGGTGTGCGCCGTGCAGAAGGTCATTGACAGCAAAGCGCCTGTCCAAACGCCCACCCAGCTGCTCATGCGCGATGTCGAGGTGAGCCCATGGCACTGGGCTGCCCATGCCCGCAGCCGTAGGCAGCACTGGGATGGATGTTTGGGGCCTCGCATGCCCCAGGGTGGTGGTGGGGGTCCGTGCCAGGCACTCGGCCAGGTGACCCCTCTGCAGCTGCTGCCATTGCTTTGCCCCCCCAGGAGCACAGAGACAGCCCTGAGGTTCTGGAGCAGATCTATTGCTGCAACCCCATCCTGCGCTACACCAGCGGCCCCCTCTACGCTCCCCTGCTGCCCTTCCCCTATGGCAGCCTGGACCAAAGCGGTGAGGGGCGAGTGGGGGGCACAGAGCTGGGTCCCACACTCTAGGCTGGCGGCAGTGATGGCTGGGCTGGACGCTGTGCCCCCCAGGGGGGCGCTGGGCTGGGGCCTGGCTGGCCCTGAGTGTGAGGACTGCCCAGCTGCTGGCAGGGGTTCCTGGGGAGGACCATGGGGCTGTTAACCCGCATCCCATCCCACAGCCCCTGGCCCCCACAGCTACACCACGCTGCGCGACGAGGCTGTGAAGCTCTTCAACTCGCTGCAGCAGCTGGAGTCGGAGCGGGACCCAGTGCCGCTGATGCAGGGTGTCCTGCAGACCTGCCTGGACCTGCCGCCGCTGGTGGATGAGATCTACTGCCAGCTGGTGAAGCAGACTACGGAGCCGCCGGCGCCGGGCGGGCAGGGCGACCTGCACTACTGGCAGCTCCTCACCTGTATGAGCTGCACCTTCCTGCCCTCCCCGCCTGTCCTGCGCTTCCTGCGCTTCCACCTGGACAGGTGAGTGCCGGGGTGCCAACTGCCACCAGGGAGCTCGCCAGGTGCCATGCACCCCTCAGATCAGTGCCACCCTCACCCTTCTGACATTTCTTGCAGGACAGAGAACCGTTTCCCTGCCTCAGAGATGGCCAAGTATGCCTGCTTCATCCGGGAGGCGTTGGGGAAGACAAAGGGGAGGGAGTGTGTGCCCTCTCTGGAGGAGATCCTGGTGCTGATGCAGCGGCAAGAGATGATCTGCACGGTGCACTGCCCTGGGGCGCCTGCCTGCAGTGTGGCCATCAGTTCCCACACCACAGCTGAGGAGGTGAGGGGTTACAGCTGTGCCAGGCAGGGGGCTGGGGACATATTGGTGCACAGGGCTGGGTGGGCAGTGTGCCACAGCAGGTGAGCAGGGTCTCCTCCAGCTGAGCCATGGTGGAGAGGGGCCAGGGGCTGTCTGCCTTTGCCCACCATGACCTATCTGTGTCCCTTTGCAGCCCTGAGTGCCGTGGCCAGGGACATGTGGTCACCATCGGTTGCCTTTGTCTCGCCCAGGTGGCCCAGGAACTTGTGTCACGTCTGGGGCTGTCCCAGAGCCCCAACCTCTTTGCACTCTACGAGCAATCCCGGCGACGGGAGCAGCCAGTGGGCAGTGCCACGCTGCTGGCTGATGTCCTCACCAGGTTTGAAAAGTAAATGTCCTCTTGTTCTGCTGCCGATGGAGGAGAGGGGCTGGGGGGCCGTGGGTGGGAGGGGACAGACGGTACGGGGCATGTCCATAAGCTGATGGAGCCCGTCCTGTCTGCTGCAGCCTGGCTGGAGAGGACCGGGAGCAGGACCCACCATGCCGGCTCTGCTTCAAGCACTACGGCTTCTTGGACACGGACAATGTCCCACGGGACAGCCTGGAGTTTGCCCTCCTCTTTGAGCAGGTGAGTGGCACGCTGGGGTGGCTGTGCCGTGCCGTGCCGTGGTGGCCGTGCCGGCTCACCCTGCTCTCTCGCAGGCGCACGAGATGGTGCTGCGGGGCTACGTGCCCACATCAGAGGAGACGCTGCAGACGCTGGCGGCCCTGCGCCTGCAGAGTCTCAACAGCGACTTCTCCACCCACACGCCCTTCCCGCGCCTGGAGGAGCTCTTCCCACCCCACGTGCTGCATGCCCGCTTGCCGCCCCCGCCCCACCAGCCCCCCAGCAAGTGCCGGGGGGCCCGGCTGCGCGCAGGGCTGCTGGCCGGCGGGCTCTGGGGTCAGGCGCTGGCCAAGCAACGGGCGGAGCGGGACCAGCGCCTGCGGGGCCGCCTGCGTGAGGAGGGGGCCAGCACCATGGCTGCCATTGTGGAGAAGTGGAAGCTGCTGCAGGGCATGGGCCGGCCCGAGGCCATGGCCGCCTACGTGGCCTTGGTGCGGGAGTGGCCTGGCTTTGGCTCCACACTCTTCGATGTCGACCTGCACGCGGTGAGGCCCCGGCTGGGCATGGTGCAGGGGCAGCCCTGGCAGTGAGCAACCCTGACACCCCTCTCCTTGCAGAGCCCAGTGGGTTCTGGGCCGCAGCACCTGTGGCTGGGCATCGGGGCCAAGGCCGTCTCGCTCTACAAGCCGGGGGAGCCTGAGCCCTTGGACAGCTTCTGCTACGGCCGCATCTCCTCCTTCGGTGCCTCTGACAGCAGCACCTTCCGCCTCTCCGTGGAGGATCGAGACCTGCTCTTTGAGACCTCCCAGGTAAGGGGCTGCCATCCCTCCACCCTCCCCTCTCACCAAAGGTGCCCCGGACTGACCCTTTATGCCCCCTCTACCTGCAGGTGGATGAGATCGCCCAGCTCCTCAACACATACCTCGCTTCTGCGGGTGCCCAGCGGCTGCCCCGGCCCCAGGAGCATCCCACCCGTCCCCCCACCTCGGAGCCCACTGTGCTGCCCCAGGGGCTCTGCCCTGTGGCCGGGCCCTGGCAGCACCGGCCACCAGTGGGTTCCTCCCACAGCTAGCTCAGCAGCTGGTGTTGCCATGCAGGTGCCCCGATGGCCGGCATGGGAGGGCAGCCAGCCCGGCAGCGAGGGGCAGGTCTGTGCTGGCCCCCAGCTGCTCCAGAGAGCAGGGGGCCAGGGGGTGGTGCTCCCCCCACTGCCATTGCCTTTCTGGCTATTCCTTTAATTTATTTTGAGACGCCTGCGTGCCCCACGTCTCCCAGCACTTTCCCTGGTGGGCAGCGGGGCCGCCCTGCTGCGGTCCCCCGCACTGCCCCCAGGCCTGTCCCCATCCCCTATACCCTGGTGCCTTTGCCTCCAGCACTTGTGTTGCCTGGCCACTCTGCTCGTGTCCCGGGGGCTTTGCCCAGAGCAGAGGGTACCAGGCAGTAGTGCTGTGCCATCATCTGTCTGTCCGTCCTCTCCACCCCTTCTGGAAAGCTGCGGGCGGCTTTTGGCCAAGCTGCCCCGGGGACCCACGGGCTCCTCCTGCATGAGTGGCTCGGCTCTGCGGTGGCCCTGTGGCCAGGCTTATGTCACAGGGGTGGCTAGTGGAGTGGCAGCTGGTACGGCTGGGGCTTGGCCCCTCAGTGTTGCCTCTGTAGAGTTTGTGGGTTCTGTCTTGGGATGGGAGGGGTTGGTTGGTTGTTTTTCTAAATAAATGCACAAAGGAAAGGCTGGGCCTCCTGTCCTGGAGCGTGGGTTGACAGCGGGAGGCTGGGACAGTCGGATCCCTGGGGCAGCAAGGGCAGCGGGGCCTGGGACAGGCAGCGGGGAGGAGTGGCACAGCATGTCCTTGGGGGCAGGGAGTGCTGTCCCTCTGGTCATTGCCAGGCGACCTTTGGCATTTGACCAAGAGCACAGGCAGCTCCAGCTCCCCGGCAGCCCCTGGCACTGGCTGCCCCGGCGGGGGGAACTGCACCAGCCACAGGGGCTGCTGCCAAAGAGGGCGTGGGAGCCCATGCTGCCATGGCGGCTATATTTTTAGTCGCCTGCTCTGTGCCCCAAAGGGTAAGAGGAAAATGCTAATTTTCACCATGGGCTGCCTGGGCTTGGGATGGTGCCAGCACTGCCCCTTGTCCCCAGCCCACAGCCCAACTCCCATGGGTCAGGACCAGAGCTGCTGTGTCCATGTCCCCTGACACTGTACAGCCTCACACCCATGTCCTTCCTGGTGCTGCTGTGCCCTGCCTCGGATCCTGAGTGGTGAGGGCACCCCCAGCCCCTCAAGGCCCCCCCTGCACAGGGCCCCACTCCTGTAGAATATCCACGTGGGTGCCGTGTGCTCTGCGGGCAGGGCGGTGCCAGTCCCGGCCCTGGCCCTGGTCAGCCGTGCCGGCAGGTCCTGCCAGTATTTCTGGCTCTGCTGCAGCAGTTGCCCAGTGCTGCCTGGGCCCCATGGCACTGCCAGCCAGGGCAGAGCTGGCCCTGCACACCCCAGGACATGCTGGTGAGCAGCAGCCATGGCACTCCTGTGCCATGAGGCTGGCTGGCCGGCCAGACGAGGCAAGCACCAGCCCCAGTCTCTGCATCTGGCTTCCCTGCCTGGCTGTTTAATCTGGAGTCAGGCAGGCAGCGTCAGTGCAGGAACAGCCTTTATTAAAGCAAAATAACCTACAAAAATATAGATACAGCCCGTGCCCCAGGCCTGATCTGGCCAAGGAGGAACAAGGCTCCTGCCCAGGGCAAGGACTAGCTCAGCCACACGGAGCCTTTGGCCACGGGGGTTGTGTGCACCCAACTCAGGGGACCAGGCCTGTTCCCATCCCCAGGGTCACTCTCCTCCTCCTCACAGCAAGTGTTGCTCCCACAGGCAGAGGTTCCCTCCCAGCATAGCGCGCAGCTGCCCCAGTCCTGTCCTGGGCCAGGGCACGTGGTGGGGCGGGGGCTGTCCCCCGCTGAGGAGCTGCAGGCGCAGTGCTGCTCCCCACAGAGGGCCTCCGGCAGAGGAGCGCAGCGTGTGTGCGGCCGGCGCGAGGGCTCTGCCGCGCCAGGCAGCGCTGAGGGGCGATAAACGTGGGCACGGCAGAGACGAGCCCTGCCGGCGTGCGTGGGGCTGGCCATGGGACCTTCCTGTCTCCTGGCAGGGCACTCACTGTTCCTGCGTGCCCCAGGAGATGTAGTCAGGGCGTGTGGCTGCGTGATACTCATCGATCAGCTGCTGCACGATCTCCCGGGAGTTGTCCAGCTCGTCGAAGTTGTCCTTGAAGATGTCCTCCTTGCGGAACTGCTCCAGGAAGGCCTCTCGCTTGCGCAGTTTGTCGTACTGCCGGCACGTCCGCTCAAATAGCTGGAGAGCAGCGCAGGGTCAGGGGCGCCAGAGCTCCCCAGGGACCCCTCCCAAGAGAAGGGCACCTTGGCCAGCAGGACTGATGGGAGAACCCTGGAGCAGACCTGAGCCCTGCTGGGAGCCAACCACCCCATCCCTGGCAAGGCATGCCCTGGTTCGTGACAGGCCCAGACTGAAGAGACGCAAGGTCTGGGCTGTGGGCCGGCCTGGCAAGGCAAGGCACTCACCGAGGAGATGTTGGTGTGGTTTGCCATCATGAGCCCGCTGACGCGGTGAGCGGACGGCAGGTAAGGGGACTTGCGGGACAAAGCCACCTGGATGCTGGCAGGGCCCCAGGGGATGAAGTTGGCCAACTTCCTCTCCCGGATCCGCTGCAGACTCTTGTGAACCTGGCGGGATGAGAACAGCAAGGGGCAGCGGGGTGAGGGACAAACAGCTTGGCTGCAGCAGACCCAGAGCTGCTCCTCACAGGAGGCACAGCCATGGGAAGGTGGATTTCAGCATAACTGCAGCCTTTCCATGAGGCCAGAGCCCAAACAGGAGCAATGTGAAGCCAGCTCTCAGGCACTGCCTAGTCTCACCCCAGGATCCCTGCAGAGACAGTGACCATGCTCTTCCCTGGGCCACACCATGGCCATCAGTACCTGAACAACCATGGGACCTCACCTGTGTAGGATCCACCTCCCCCTGGATGATGTTGAGGATGGCGATGTAGCAGTGGTTGGTCTGCCTGTCTCGCCCTGTGGACACCATCACGTTTTTAGGCTGCAGCAACCTTCTCATCACATCCAGGACTGTGGTTTTCCTCACACTGGCGACCTGCACAGGCCAGCCAGGGGTCAGAGGGAGCAGGTGTGCGGCTCCCTGCCCTTCTGCTCCCTGGTACACACACACACGGGAGCAGGGGGCAGCCGGACAGAAATGCCCTCACCCCGGGGATGGAATCACACGCAAAGCCACATGCAAGACAGGGAAATCCCAACACCACACAACAGGCACAGCCAGGCCGAGAAACGGAGTGTCAGTGGAGGCTCCAGCATGGAGGCTGTCTGGACCCCACCCTGCAGCACAGCAGGGGCTAGGGGTGAAGGTCAGCTGAGAACAGAGGGACAGGGACCTGTTTCACACTGCTGCGTCAAATATGGGTCCTGTCCCACTGCCAGGCAGGGAGCAGTGGGGGTTCAACAGGAAAGGAGTTCCTGTTGCATCTCCTCTCTGCATCCCCTCCCTGCCTTGCCCAGCTCTGAGCCATGGGCAGCCTGGCCACTGCCCTCCCTGAGTGCTGTTGGGGCTTTGCCCAGCTGCTGCTGGCCACGGGGGCCACAGCCAGGGCCAGCACCCACACTGCTCACAGCAGGGACAGCTGGGTGAGGGGGCAGCCCTCTCCTGCACTGGTTGAGCCGTTGGCTGAGCCCTGCCCGCACTCCTCCCTTGGAGGACAGATCACACACTGATACCCTTTTCAGAGCCAGCAGTTTTTCAGATTTGCTTCTCTGAGAAACATCCTGAGGAAATGCACACAGGGAGAGGAGAAGAGCAGCTGTTAGTTCCTGCCGGACCACAGTGGGCCAGTGCAGGTGAGCACCTCCCGAAACAGAACTGCCCCGCTGGCACTGGGGGGCTGGGGACACTGGCCGAGGACAAGCCAAATGCAAGCAGCAGCATTTGAAATGCTGGGGGGTCGCAAATTCACTCTCAGACACAAGATTGAGCTTCAGGAAGGGGCCGACACCTGTAGCCCACCATCAGTGACAATGAGCACAATGAGTGTTTGGACCCAAACTGCCCAAGCCAACGGCTTATGGGGGTGGCAGGACTGGTGGGGCCGCTCTTCTGGCCTTGCTCTCATCATTGCTAACTAAGGGTGGCTTTTTTGCCATTCCTACCCTGATGATCTTGACAGCTGCCCTGATGCATGCAGCAGGTAGCCTGGCACAAGCACAACTGCCTGCTCACGTCTGATTCACTGCACATGCGGCAGTCACGTGGTGTGAGCACACGGGCCTGGGATTTGGGACACGCAGTGACAGCTCACACCCAGACGGCGCTGACGGATGCTACAAGGTGAGTGTGGCAGCTTCTGTGCCCTTGGGGGATGGGAAGGAGTGCCTGGGGCTGCCTTACCGACTGGTCGGTGGTGAGTGGCGTGTACCCCGTCATGAGGAAGTGCAGCCGGGGCGTGGGGATCAGCGAGGCGATCAGCCCGATGAGGTCGTTGTTCATGTACCCGGGATACCTGAGCGTGGTGGTGCTGGCAGACATGATGGTGGAGACCTAGGGCAGAGGACAGGGTCAGCAGAGGGTCGCAGAGCGTGTCAAAACCTGCCTCACGCAGACATGCCAAGGGAAGCTGGGGCGCCTGGAAGGGCACAGGACCCTCGCTCATGGCTCCAAGCTGCCCACCCCTGAGCACAACCCATGAAGCAGGTTGAACACAGCAGGGAAGAGTCCTTCTCACCAGCTGGTTGATCTGCGAGAATGACGGGTTCTGAATGTGCAGCCGGTCTGTCGCGATCCGATTCAAGGCTGTGTTGTCCAGAACCACCTGCAAGAGAAACCCGGCTCCGTGAAGGGCCCCTGAGGCAGCCAAGGAAGGGCAGTCCCGGCCACGTGTCCCAGGGCACTGGTGGTCCAGCAGAGGGCCTGAGTGGAGCCCTCTGCACAAGTGGCAGACACTCGAAACCACAAGCTGACTCATCTGTGGCACGTAACTGACACCGTCAATGGAACCTCTTCCCTCCCTCCTGGCTGTGCTCCCCAGGCTCTCCCAAAGAGCTCTGCCCCTGGGCCAGCACTGCACAGCAGCGTCAGTTCCAGCAGCTCCGGTGCAACTGCTCCTCCACTGCCACATGCAGGGAGCAGCTGCGGGAGATGAGCAGCGTCTCGGTCAGGCCTGACCGAAGGCCCCGGTGCAGGCTGAAGGTGCTGCCTGGCTGGGGATGTTTGGGTGCTGCAAATGACACAGGGATTGCGTTCAGGCAGAGACTGCAGCACAGATACACAGAGGAAGCACAGCCAGTCCTCACTGCCTTGGGAAGATCTGCTGGATCCAAGGCAGAAATGCCAGGCAGCTCTGCAGGGGTTAGCACCAGTGAGGGTCCCTGGGGCCACATCTGCTTGGCCCTTCTGTTCGGGGCACGCTCATTGCTGCAGCTGGGGCTCGCAGGCACACGGTGCTGCCACGGGGCTGGCCCCAGGATGGGCTGCAGTTCTGAGCTGTGGGGACAGGGCCGTCTCCTCGGGGCTGGCTGCACCACGGGCCTCTTACCACACAGTCAGCATTCTGGGTCAGCCTCTTCAGTGTCAGCAGAGAGTTGTACGGCTGGACTACAACATCGCTCATCTCATCCTGGTTGGGGAACACTGAGTAGGTCTCCACCAGCTTCTTGGGATACCTAGTGAGAAGTGCAGGATCTCTAGGGTTAACACCATCAAGCTGCACTCTCCCCTCCCACAAGCTGCCTTAGCAGTCTCCAGGGCTCAGGACAGGGTGAGTCACCAAAGCTGCAGCCAAAGTGGCTCCCAGGGAGGGAGAGAATGTGTCCCAGCAATGCCTACCCCAGTAGCACAGGAGCCAGCTGCCAGAGGAGCTACAGGGAGGCTGAGCCATCCACAGGCTGATTAAGCAGCTGCTCACAAGTCTTTTCAAGAGGATGCAAGCTGAAACAGGCCAGGATGGCAGCTCACAGCCTTCAGCCAGAGCCTCCCACCCTCCCCTGCACTGTCAGGGTGTCCGCAGGCAGCTGCCTGATAAGAATGGCCGAGGGAAGGCAGAGCTTGGACAGAAGGAGTCCAGTTTCAGAGCCTCTGAAGTCCCCAGGCGTATCAGGAGCCGGCCCTCTGCAGGCAGCATGCCAGGGATTGCACAAGGCAGTGTTTGGGTGGGGGTGGTGGCTCTGAGTCAGCGCTCTCCAGCTCCCGCTCCGGGCAGGCTGCCCAGGCTGGGCCAGGCACTGCAGTGTGGGAAGGGGACAGGGCTGTGCTCACCTGTCATTCAGCCTCTCCAGGAGGTAGGAGCCCAGCCCAGAGCCTGTTCCACCAGCGATGGAGTGGCAAAGCACAAACCCCTGGAAGGAAGCAGAAGGCAGGTGCTGAAGGTGGAGCTCAGCCCCAGAGCAGGCAGACAATGTGTCACCCCCACTACTTCCAGCAGAGACCTGCCAGACACGGCCAGAGCTCCCCGTGGCAGCTGGGAGGATGGATGCAGCAGAGACCGACCCCAGCTCCCCCAGAGCCCAGCAGCAGCCGCAGTTCCTCAGGCCACTCCTGCCCACACAGCGAGATCTTCATCTCTGCACACCCCGCAAAGTGCAACAGCTGCTTGTGAGCGTTCAGGATTCCTCCCACCCAAAACAGGATTTGCAATAACTCCAATGTCACCTCCAGGGTCCTGTCCGTCACAGGAAATGGAGCTGCACGCTCTCAGCCCTTTCCTGGGTCCTCCACACCCCTCCCTCCCTCCAGAATGACTGACGTCAAGCTCCCACTGCCTGACTCCAGGGCAGCTCCCACCTGCTCAGCTCCCACAGCAGGCGCTTGAATCTTGTTGTGCCAGATTGCTTTGGTGACGTTCTCCCTTCCCCTGCTGCCATGTGACAGCCTGACACGAACACCCAGCAGCCCTGTCTGCCTACGCACAGGGTACAAGTTCACATGGATAGTGCAAAGAAAAATACCCCACAAGCAAACAGTGAAAGAACTTCTGGGCCAGGCTGGCAGGTGGAGTGGGGATGGGCAGACCTCCTGCCCCTAGATTCTCTCTCTACATGTTCTGTGCTCAGTCCCAGAAGCACAGTGAGCAAGCCTGTGCCCACTACAGTGCTGAGCTCTACCTTACAAAGAGCAACCTGGCTGGGAAAACACGAGGCAGGGCCACCGGATCCAAATCCCTTGTTTACTTACTTCCAAACTGTCACTCCCATCAGCCTCTCTGTCTATTATGTCAAAAATATCTTCGTGGATCTTTTCTCCCTGCAAGAGAGATCAGGACTGGTTTGGTTCCTTTCCCACAGAACATGGGGAAGAGCTGCTCAAGCTCGGTGTGAAGTCAAGTCAGACTGGCAGTGTAGTCCTGTGCCCAGGGTGCCACAGGGCACCCAGCATCAGTCCCTGCCAGTGACGAGGTGTTCTTCAGAAACTGGGACTCAGCTGACGTGAGGGAGCCAGGACAAGGCCCCAGGCCTGAGGAGCTGCCCTGTGTCTGACCCAGCAGCGCTAGAGCTCGTACCTGTGAGAAGCCACTGGCCCAGTTGTTCCCAGCTCCCCCTCCATGCTCAGACAGGTAGATGTTTTCTGGGTTGTAAAGGTTGGCGTAAGGGGAGTTGAGGATGGAGTGGATGACGCGGGGCTCCAGGTCCAGCAGCACCGCCCGGGGGATGTAGTGCTCATCATCTGCCTACAACGGGAGCAAGAGGATCCTGATGCTGCTGCAGCTCGGTGCCACTTCCACTGCGAGAGCGTGAGCTACCCCCTGGCTGCAGGTGAGCCCCACGTGGCCTGGCGAGGGGAAGGAGGGAGGGAGAGACGCTGGTCCTGTGCAGCCTATCCTCAATTCAGCGTCTCTGTGTCTCAGAGCACTGCCAGAGTTCGGGGGGGGGACGACGACTCTTCGTGCTTACATAAGACACTATCTATGGCAGCCACAGCCTCGTGCCTCTGCTCCGCCTCCACAGCGCTCCACTAACAGACCGGGAGCGCAGGCGGGAGCCCGGAGCGGGCTACAAACAGGAGCCTGGGCTGAGCCCCGCCGCTCCCACCTGCACGGTCAGCGCCCGCCCAGCCGTCCCTGCGCCCGCGGGGCCTGTGCAGTGGGCTGCATGGGCACAGAAGCCCGGCTGCGTCTGCCCGGGCACAGAGCCCCGCGAGCACCAGGGCAGCACACTCCGCGCGGTGTGCCCGCTCCACGGCCTGGGGCCGCCGGTACCTGGTAAAAGAAGACGTCCTTGCGGTCAGTGCCCTCGGTGGCAAACTCTTCCACGATGCCCTCGGGGCTGATGCCGTGCTCGGCGCAGAGCTGCTTCCAGAACTCGAACCCGACTGCGGAGAGGCGCGGTCAGACGGGCCGGGCAGCGAGACAGGGGCCGGGGCAGGGCCCGGAGCGCTCCGGTCCGCAGGCCCTGCCCCACTCGCTTGAAGCCCCGCCCCGTCCCGCCAGGCCCCGCTAACTAGCCCCCCCCACAGCATCCCGACCCCGCCCGGTGCGCGCTCCCCGGGGCCCGCCGCGGCCGTGGCGCGCTCACTCTGGTTGCCGCACTGGCCCAGCTGCAGGGTGATGATCTCCCGCGGCATCGCGCAACAGACTCGGCTCCGCTCCGCTCCGCGCCCCGCCCGTCTCCGGTACCGCCGCGTCTCCCGCCGGCGCCAACGGCAGTGCGCGTGCGCACTGCTCACTTCCGGGGCAGCGCCGCGCACCTCCGCCCGTGGCGGCGCCCTGGCAACGCGCGTGCGTCCCAGCAGGAGGGGCAGGCCGCGCCTGCGCCAAGATGGCGGCGCCCGGAGTGGCGTTGCAGTCGGTGGCGGGGGCCGCCATGGCTGCGGCGGGCGCGCGCGCGCGGCG
>VWPU01025251.1:0-29606 GCA_013398955.1 Callaeas wilsoni | reverse complement strand
CAGGGCCCGGTGCCGGCCCCGGCGCCGAGGATGCGCAGCCCTCGCTGAGTGCCGCCGGCTGCCGCCCCTCGCCCGCTCGCCCCGCGCTGCCCGGCCCCGCGGCGGACCATGGTGCAGCGCTTCAGCCTGCGCAGGCAGCTCTCGAAGGTGGGTGCGAGCCGCGGGTCCCGGCAGAGCCGCGCCCGGGCGGGGAGTGCCTCCGCCTTTGTCCGCGCCGGCACGGACACAAAGGCTCAGCCGGGGGGTGGGCGGGGGTCCGCCCGCGGCCTCTGGTAGCGCAGCGGTGCCAGTTATGGGGATCAGCGCAGCCTCGACGCTGGGCCAGGGGTACGTGGGAGGGGGCAGCGGAGCTAACGGGCGTGCCCGAGAGGCGCCTGTGAGAGCGCTCACACGTGTGCTTTGTCCTGGGCAGAAGGTCCTTAGCGGTGTGAGCCGTCCCAGCGACACACCTGCAGGGACGGGGGAGCCTGCCCTACCCTGTGCAGGCTCAATAGCGCTCGCTGGCAACAGGGGGCTTCGGAACAAAGGAGTTGCCGTGTACAGGTTTTGCTGTTTAATAATTGAAAGTGTTCGAATTTGTTTCAAGGAGCTGCCTTAAGAGAGAGAGTAGTTAATCCATGTAGTTGTGCAGTGTGTCACTGAATCAATCCAATGCATGTAGTTGGAAAAACATTTGGAAAAATCCATCCATGAATAAAAGCGAGGCTGTGTAGGACACTGCAGGTATGAACAGTTCTAGAGCTGCCAGCACAGCCCTGTTTGTACATCACACCGTTCTCAGTGAGCGGACTTGACTGTGGATGTAAGAGTGACAGTACTGGACTCTTAAAAGGCAAGCTGGATTTTCACTTTACATTTAAGCTCTTCTTTTCTGTCCCCCCCCTCACCCCTGTGTGTGTATTCATAAAGGTTTTAAAATGCAGTCATTAGAATTCTAAAATGCTGTTGTCAGCATTTAAAATAGGTCAGAATTCGCATCCTGCAAACTGTTTTGGGAAAAGCTACAGCTTTGCAATAATATAGTATCTTTCTAATTTATTTGTAATTTTTTTTTTAGTATCTCCTCATCTTAAAGAAACTGATGTAGCCATTTTCAGGGAAAAGTGAAACTTGCATCTTTTAAGTGTTTGCCTTGTTATGTGTCAAGCTGTGTCTGCAAGTAGAAGTCTCCACAGACACTGGAGTTTAATCTTCCCCTCAAAAGAGACTTGATCTAGTTAGTAATGAACTTTGTATCTAAGGTTTATTTATGTAGGGCAGCCAAAACAGTTTAAAATGAACTCATTTGGATAACTCCATATTAATCCTTGTTTATCTAGGTGGGCAGAGTGATTTGGAAAAATGTTTGCACTGATTTTTTACTATAGGAGAACTGTTTTCAATTTGTTCTTCTGACTTTCTCCATTTTTGTGTTGTCTGACACAATTGTGTCTTGCACTGCATTAGCTCTGATTGTGTCAAACCTACTTTAAACAATTGTCTGGCCCTGACATATTCTTAACTTCTGTGTTTTAATTGCAAAAGTTGCACAACTCTTACAGTATGGTGAACTGAAGGAGAAAATGAGAGCTTGGTCTGTGTTTACCAAAATAAAAGGTGTAGTTGTGTGAACAATTTGAAGCGATTATGTTTATCTCAGTTTGGATGTAGGATGAGAACTGCATCTTGCTGTCTTCTCGCTGTGCTTTAGATGAGACTGGGAAGTCCTTGTGTGTTGGAGTCCTTGGGGGAAGAGAGGCAAATGGTGCTACAAAGCACGTTTCCTCTGCTGGAAGGAAAGCATAGAAAATATGTATAATTTTGCTGATACATTTATCGGCTGAAATGCAATGACTGCCAGACTGTATGAAAATAAAACAGAACTTTATTAGTATTTCTTGTGTGAAAACCTTGTCTCTTTTATGGACGCTGACTTAGACTTCAGAGTTGGCAAATCCTTTTGTAGGACCTGGAGCACCTGCTCCCAGGGTGTGTCAACTTCTTGTGTGAGATTGGACATTATTATATGGCATGCCTGTGTTATGCAGCTGCAAGGTCAAAATTGCAGTTTCTAACCACATTTAATGGTGGAGGCTTCAAATAGAATGGGACTGCAGATTTGAGAGCTACAAACTGAAAAATGCTACCACCAGTGCTTATAAAACTTGAGCAAAGAAAAAGTAGGACTTCATGCAGGAAGGAGAAATATGGCCTCATGATCCAGGCTTTAATCTCCAAGAGCTGGCTTCCCTTTCCACAGAGCTATTTGCACTGCATGGCTTCCATCAAATCATTTCGTCTTTCCCAGTCTCCATCTTCCTTCTATGAATGAGGTTAATGCCTTTTTCTTATCTATATAATGGGTATCCAGTTTTGAAATACTATTCTGGAGAGGGCCATATAAGCACTTAACTGTATCTTAATTGATGAAATGTTTACATTTGATAACCAGTTTGTATCAGGAATTTCAGAAAGTTTCACACAGACCTATCTTCAAGTATTACTTCTTATTTCCCATGTACCAAATCACTGTTTATTATTTGTGGGTTACTGCTTAAGTTGTGTGTTAGTTTGCCAACTTAAATATCTGCAGCTGTTAAAAATTTGAGTCATCATTTATTACACCTTTACTCTTAAGACTTAAAGGCAAAATACTTGATGGGTTTTTTTGAGTGGTTCAACCAATGTCTTCCCCTGGCCAAATTTGGTTTGTTCACTTTTCATCTTCTGGTTGTGTGGGAGGTCTTCATACCTTTTTTTTTTTTTCCTTTCATGCTTTCCCTTCCTCCTTAAAGTATCCAAAGTGTTTTCAAAGTATTTTGGTTCCAACTGCTCTCTATCTTGTACTATCTGGAAGTCCTTGGAGGCCCTGCAGTTAATGTTGCCGGAGATCTCAAGATCTGTTGCTTTTACCGATGTGTTGCATTTGGAGAAATCCCTCACTGTTGGGCTGACAGTACAAAACTGTACCCAGCTGTTACTCAACTTGAGTTTGTTCAGATGTTTTAGCTGGGTTTATGAAAGGAGAATAATGGAGACAAATTGAACTGTATTGGAGGATGTTCTTCTAAGTTATCATGCATCCCCTTTTTTTAAAGGTGCTCCTTTCCTGAGAAAGATTCCAGTAAGCCAAGTAGTTAAGTTCAATTTAAAGGACAAAAAGGCCAAAAAAGGTCATTTTTGTGAACTGTGATTGATACTTCATTCATTAAACCAGCACAGAAAAATATTAGTAATATCAGGCCAAACTCTTTTGCTCTGAAGTACAATCTGGATTTATCAGCATCCAAACTGTCTCTGTGTTGCCACTGGTGTGTGTGAAGCTTATTTATGGGAGAGGAACTTCAGTGTGTTTTGTCGAAATAGCGTAGCTGAGCTAAAAGAAGAGCTCGCCTGTGTGAAGGTGACAGGGGCTGACTGTGTTTGGCAGCACAGGCTCCATTTGTCCTTGTCACTGACACAGGTAAAAAAACTTCTTCCTGCAGTGTTGTCCCAGCTTCCTCAGGTCTCTTATCTCTTGAGTTGTATGTAGTCTCACACAGATACAGGGCAGATACAATAGCATGGAATGTATCTGTTCACTACCAAGTAATCGCTGTCATGGAGTTCTCGGTAAAACTGTCCTTAGAGCACATATCCGGTGTAGTTTGGCCACACTTAACAGTGGGGAAAAGCTAGAAGTAAGAGGAAGATTTGGAAATTTGAGGCATTTCAACCTGATTCTCATGTTTTACAGAGCAGCAGGCATGCAGTTTCCCTATGGCTCTTCAAATTTGCCCTGCTCGTGGAACTGGAGTGGCATTGTCATACTCATGGCTGGACAAGGCCAGTGGGGTAGTGGGATCTAGTGGGACCTTTTGAGCTACAAGGAACATATTTGTTACCACATTGGTAGCTCAGTGGATTACCTTTAAATTAGCCTTTTTCTCTTGATAGATGTGATGCAACATAATGCTGGGGGCATCTGATAGAAGGCTGCTCACTTTCACTGCAGTCTTTGTGATGTGCTGCAATTCTGTCCCAGGCACACCTCACCATAACTCAAGTGTGTGCCCTCCCTTGGGTCATACATGGGATTAGCTTCTCACAGTCAGTGCAAAGGCAGTTATTCAGAAGTTTCCTGTTGCTTCTAAGGGAAAGGCAGCATTAGGTTTGCTTGTGTTGGCCATTTGAGTGCCCTGGTATAGACAGGCCAACTGGAGTGTTGCAGCGTATTGCTCCTGACGTTACTTGGGTTTGAATGTGTTCCTGCAGATATTTTGCATGGTGTTCAGGGCAGAAGGTTTGTCTGCACAACGTTGAGAGATGGCAATATGCAAACAGGTCTCTAAGCGTTGCTGGCTGTGCTGGTGTGGAATGAGTGACTAGAAATGCTGTAAACTTTCCTAGGCATGATGGGTTCTCAAGAAGCTTCCACTGCATCATCTTGCTCAGAGGAACGTGTGGGAAAATGTTACAGAGCTAATACATTCATCTTACAAAAGAAAAATGGGCTTCTGGTGGTCTCATTGAGCAAGTTGGAATATCAGGTTTCCTGAGGAGTTTGTTCTGTGTCAGTGTAACAGTTCCATGAATGCCATGACAGTGAGGAAGTAAAATAGACTTGAAGCATCTTTCACATTGGTAATTAACAGGGTCTGTAAAACTACACTTGCAGAGATGTTAGAGATAAGATTTGGGAACTTCTCTTCGTGGAGAAAGCATTACTAATAATCCAGAGAATCAGCCCTATCCACGCCAGCTGTGGGTCTGGCAAATTGCATGTAATGGCTCATTGCCAGATAGACTTACGATGTAAAAGGCTGTAAACACAGACTATAAGGGAATGCAGCTTACATAAATGCATCTTTCCTTGTAATAATGAAATTCTGCAACTTAAGGCAGTTTACAGAAGATCATTGTACTTTATAATAGGTGCTTACATGTGGCTGGATGGCAATAACAATTGGAATTTCCTCCCATCAGGGATCAAAAGAAGCATTACAAGTGTTGGCATCTTTACTCTGAATTAGTTACCTTTAGGGGTCCTTTGTAGAGATTTTGGCTTGTGTAGAATTTGCCCCTTTCCCCTCAATTCCTTGTGACAAACCAGCTGGCTTTTTCCTCAGCCAGTATTTCTTCAGGGACAGAGAAAAGTTTGCTCTCATTTTGCAAGTCTTTCTGTTCTGGATGTGACAGTCGGTGATAAAGATGCACATGTAAACTAGGTCCTTTCCAGAAGGGACGTAGAAGCCCTTATGCTGGAGGAGGGCCTTGGAAGTTCAAGGGAAATGAATAATGGGCACAAGAGGAGTTAGTTCTCCACATTTACATAATATCCAGTTTGGGACTCCCTCTTATGACAAAGAATGCGACAATGGCCTCCAAAATAATTCTTATCAGAGATTAGTTGTAAACAGTTGTGTTTAAGCAGAGAAGAGGATGGTTGAGGTTTCATTCACAGGGTTTTGGTTGTTCAAAGATGGGATTTGCCCATTCTTTCAGTCATAGCTGCTCAGTGTTCCCAAAGTGGAGGGAGCTGACTTGCTCACCTTACAGCAACCTTTTCCTATGGACAGGAAAAGTAAAGGAGCAAGATGGTTTTTTGATTTTGGGTGGTTGGTTGGTTGGTTTTGTTGTTGTTGGTTTTGTTTGTTTGGTTTGGTTTTTTCCTAACTTGAGACACAGTTTGGATCTCCCTGAGATCAACAGGTATTTGAATAGGAAGTTCAGCATAGAAAACATTCCCTTCTTGAGTTCTCAGCTTTGAAAGAATTTAAAATAGACAAGAAGAATTGCTAAAGAAGCAAGGTTCTTGTCTTTCAAAGATTTGCTGTGAAGGTTTTAGTCTGCATGAAATAGAAAATTGTGTTTGGATTTGAAATATGAGTAATGAAATGTTTCAGCAGCATATTATAAGTGCTGTTGTTCGAGCTTTGTGATAGGGCATTCAAAGGGCACACACTTAGCAGGAATGGAATCCAAGATCACCAGAATGCAAACTGAAGTTTTGCTACAAGAGGGGTTTTGTTGAGTTTTTTCATGGAGTGCCCTTGGTAAATGTTGAACTGCAGACAAACATTTTCTCTGCATTATCTGCACATTTTGTGGTCTTACTTGACTCTTGGAAGCCTGTGAACATTGAAGTCATGTTTGGAAAGTCTGTAACTAGTAAAAGTCTCCGTTCTAGAATCACTAACTTCTCCCACAGAAAAGGAAATTTGAAGGAGTGCTTCAGTTAGCACAGGATGGCCTTTGTGCAGGGACAGTTTGTGCTTGCTCAGGCACATCTGCCTCAGAAGTGCACTGAGACCCACTGCCTACACTGTGGTGTGAGAGGTCCCAGGATCTTGTTGGTGGTGAACAAAGACTTACAGAGGACAGAAATATTTCTATCATCAGAGATAAATTATTTCAGCCTGCTGACATTGGCAACCGGAGCAGAGGAAATGAGGAGTTTTGGGTTGATGGGAAGGCAGTGTTTCACTGGAATCTGAACTGCAAAGCATATGCAATATTGGTGCAGAACTGGTGCCCAAAGGTCATCAGTGTGTGGAACTGCTGTATTGGAGTGGGACTAAAGTTTCTTTTCCGCTCACCAAAAAGAATATAGGATTTTACTAGTTTGTGTGAAAAGTAAAGAGGAAGAAGAAGATACAGCTGTTCATGCCAGCAGAGGGAAAAAAAGCTAAAGACTGTGGAAAGAAGTCATTGTGCTGTTGTAGATTTAAATAATTGGGTTGCAAACTGCTGGGCAAGGAGTTTTCCTTGGCCACTGCAGTTCAGTCACAGTGCACATAGTGTGGCTGAATCTGTTTTTCCAGACCTGGATGAGGAGTCTCTGGATAGGTGTTCCCCTACAACGCCACATGGAATACTGGCAGGACTTGGGCACCACAGAGCTCTGTGGCCTCAGTGCTCCAGGTGTCTCCAAGCAGATTCCTGTGGTGTGGTTGGCCAGCGAAACCGGAAAGCTGGTTTGCTGCAGGTTTTTGATTTCAGAACTCCTCAGCTGTCGTTCAGCTGTTTTTCACACTGAGCATAATATAAACATCTGCTTTAAAGGGAAATCCTTCCCATGTAGAGAGCGTGGTTGACCGTGACGTCTGGTTTGGAGGGGCACTTGTTCTTCCATTACAAATGTTCTCAAAACCATTGAGCTTTGTTGATCTTTTCTAGTTCTTCGCTAGCTACTTAATTTCTACATAGCCTTCGAGAGTTTTCTTATGTAAAATGCCATGAGAATGCCTTCATTCATTGTGTGGGAAAAACTATGGTGAGCTGTGGGAGACAGTAGGTCAAAATTTAGCATTTCACTGACAGCCTGTGGCAGTGGGTTTATCATCCCTCTGTATTGATGGAGGCAGGAGAACTGTGAAGATTCAAAGAGGATCCTTTTACATGAGCCTAAACTTAATTATTTTGTTAGATATATAAAAGTCAGGACTGTGCTATGTTTCATGTTATCCTACTATTGATAACATTTGGGAAATACGGAACTTGGTACTACTGCTCAGAAATGCAGAGTGGACCTTGCTGCAGGTGTCACTGGAGAGCTGCTGGAATTTAGTCAGCCAAATGTTTATTGTTTAACCATTGTTAAATATTGAAATTGTATCCTTTCAGAATCCGGGTTAAATGTATGTATTGGTGGAAACAGGGTAACGGAAGGGATAAACTTTAATGCTGTTCTGCTTTTAACTAAGGAAGTGCCTGCACTAGGTACTGTGCTGTCTATGTGTGCTGCTTTGCTGCTGTTGCCCTATGTCTGTGTGGGTTTTTGGGGTGCCCATTACCTGGCCGTGCTATGGAAGTGCTTGTGTTCCCGTGGTCAGGTTCACGCCGACAGCTGGACGGGTTTGGGTTACCAGGGACTGCCCGCTCCAGAAGAGGCCAAGGAGCTTGGCTTTCCCTGCCGCTACCAGGCTCATTCCCATGGGCCCTGGCTGCTTGAATTTGGGAAGATGATGTGCCTCTCCTGCTGATGAGGCTGCTTAGTGAGCCTAGGGGAAGCTGGGGAGAAGAGAGACCCGAGTGCCAGCTCAGTTGCTTGTCTGCTGCCCTGTGCAGAACCTGAGAAGCTCTGGCTGACGTGGCGTGGAATGAGCACTTGGTGGAGTTTGTGCAGCTTTGCAGTGCCAGGGCTTTATAGTGTTAGCAAATGCACACATGCTGCAGTGCACTCAGGCTCAGGCTGTTCTGTTGTTTCTAGATGTCATGCCTGAATTCTTGTTACAGTTCATCTCATGGAAAATTTTTAGTACATTTGGACATGTCTCAGTAATCATCTTCCTCTTACCTGCTCGTGCCCTGGCCCAGCATGGCCAGGTTTCCGTTTACAGTGTTTGTTACAAAATGTTTTTGTTAATTCATTCATCTGGAATATGACCTTGTATTTTCTTAAACTTACAGAATTAATACTTTTAGCAAGGTAAAGGGAAATTTGACATTATTTAACTTCCAAGTTTAGAGAGAAAAAGTGTTTAAGGTTATTAAGATTTGCTGAAGGGCAGCCTTCCAGTGCCTAAAGGGGCTCCAGGAGAGTTGGAGAGGACTCTGGACAAGGGCATGAAGTGACAGGACAAGGGAGAATGACTCACACTGACAGAGGACAGGGTTAGGTGAGAGATTGGGAAGAAATTCTTGACTGTGAGGGTGGCGAGGACCTGGCACATGTTGCCCAGAGAAGCTGCCCCTGGCAGAGGGTTGGGACTAGATGGTCTTTAAGATCCAATTCAACCCAAACCATTCTGTGATTCTATGAAATGCTAAGAAGAGTTGAAAAGAAAAACCTTGACTCTGTGAAATACAAGCAGTTTGGGCAATAATACAGGGTTTGTATTATCATGAAGACTGCATTTTACATGTAGCTGTTCAAAAACTGTACATATACTTTTTAAAAACCTCACTGTGCATCAGTTGCTCTCTGTCCCTCTGTCTGACTCTGTCTTTCTGGTCACTGAGGATCCCTGGTCTAGAGTTCTTTCTGCTTCCTTCTGAGTAAACCTGATTTCTAGATTAAATTACTTTTCCATTGCAGGAGGTAATTACCTGAGAGATTAAATAGCCTGTATGTAGAGAATGGTGTTGATGACTTGGTAGCATTTCAGCTAGAGGCTTGCTGCTCAGTGCTGTAAACTTTATTGTTGTTAATTTCTTTGCTGAAAAATTATCAAACAGTATTTCTATCCCATTTTTTAGAAAGGGCAGTAAATTGCTTTAGCTACTTTGTTATGCCATGGAGAAGGAACACTTTATTCAAGTGGCTCAGTGGATATTTTGACTGAAACTCCATCTGCCAGGGCAGAAATTGGTTCTGTTTTTAGCAACTTGAGACACTCTTCAGCAATTATTCAGCTGAGTTGCTTATGAGGGGGTATTTTCACGTACCGCTCTGGACTGTCTTCTGGGTGAGGTTTATGCGTTGTCCTCTGTGGGTACTCTTCGTTGTCTTACAACAGCTGTTTTCAGCTAATCAATGACACTTGTCATTAAAAATGTGTGGGAATGCTCCAGTCAGGAAGCAGAAAACAGCTAGGTACTTTTGGAAAAGTTTTACTGCCTACTTTGAGGCCAGGTTTTGGGATAGGGAGAGTCATGGGGCAGTCAGGACAGAGAAGGCAGGACAGCAGGTGTTGCCTGCCAGTACATCCCTGCTGTGTTTGTGCATGATTCCCTCCATGAAAGCAATGCCAAGGATTGCACAGCTGGAAAAGAGAGATGGTGCTTTTGGTGGGATTTGCTATGTAACTCCAGCTGTACTCTTTAGTTGCCAAACACTAGTTCCAGTGAGCTGGGTTAGGAAACACGCTCTATGGGAACTGTTCAGTTACCTTGGGTGATGTTACTGAAAGGTCAGGGAACGGCTCTGGCAGCAGCTGTGAGTGGGACAGTGATACAGAGCTGAGACAGCACGGACAGGTGCTGCTTTGGGGGAAGGAGTAGCTGTGGGCCAAGGAAGGCACTGCCTTTGCCATTTGGTTTCTAAGATATTGATTAGAAGTAATGGAAGTACTATGAGCTAATTTTCTCTATGAGCTAATTTCCATTGCAACAAATTTCACTCTTGCCCCAGTATGGGGTTTGTATGTTTGTTAGTTTGTGTTATGTCTATGGCATTGCTGGGCAGCCTCAAACCTTTGGGAGCAGCCCGTGCAGAGAGCGTTCGTGTGTACAGGGAGCTGTGGTGGGTGCAGGTGGGGTTTTGGCAGTGTGCTGTCCTGATGGGCAGTTAGTGACTGGTGTCCCAGCCAGGCTGGTGGTGATCTGGCAGGACATCGCAGCTGTGAATGCTGTTTAATGGTGATCTAAGTGGGTGACCCAATCTGTGTGGCCTTGTTGTGGCCCAGGTGAGACCTTACCGTCCATCTGAGTGGTCATCAAGACCAAATATTAGGCAGAGCCTGTGTGGTGAGTTGAGACTAAGAATGAATGAATGTGTCTTGGGATCAATGCATTATTACAGTAAACCCTAGAAATGTACCAACCTGAGTTAGACCAGAGCCTCCTGAAATAATTTTTACCAATTTTTTTAGAACATTCTTTGAGTTAACCTAGACTAAGACAGGTGAAAATTTTAAATTTTAATGCAGAAAAAAAAAAGCAGTGGTCACAAGAAAAGACTTGCCTTCCAAATATTCAGCAGAATAAAAGCTTAAACCAGTGTGAAGGGAAAGAATAACATGATTATTCTGATGCATTGTAAGGTTATCAGCAAGCCATCCACTATGGTGACTTCTGCAAAGGTTCACACTCCAAGTATGGATTTAGAACATGTGAGTCCTGGAACTACCTGTGCTCTTGCTGATCAAGAAGATAGGACAAGATTCCCTTTAAAAACTGGGAATAGTTACTGATCAACTGATAGGGACTGCTGTCAGAACAAAAAGTATGCTCAACCACCTAAACTGGTAGTGCATTTATTTCCCCAAACTGTAAGCCCAAGTGAGGCAGCAGTTAAGGCAGAAAACCAAGCTCATGTTTTGGCATTGGGGGATGGCAGAAGGAGGAGTACAAGATTTGTCCTTTTCAAACCCATCTCTTGTTGTCACCGTTTTTTTGAAGTATTTCTGCAGTTCTTGCACCTTTTTCATTGTCCTGTCTTTTAAAAAGGCCTTTGCAGATGTTGCTGTTGAGCAGGCCTGCTGGGTAAATGTAGGACTCAGCGGTGGGAGTGGTTGGTGGATTGGTATTGGGGGGTGCATCCTGGTGGGCCACTCTTGCGACAGTATGTGACGGAGCAGACCTCCCCTGAAACAGCATGGCCATCATCAGGTCGGATTGCTGCTAAGCAGATAGTTATTACAGATCCAGAAAGTATGCTCGTGTAGCTTATCCATGTTTGTGACCTAGGAACCGTGAGGGAAATGCAGTTGCGTGTCTCTTAGACTTGGTGTTCACCTCTGCATTTCTTGAATGACCATGGTAGAGCCAGCCAGGCTGATTAGTAATTAACAGAACGCAATCTGTGTGAAAACATGCTCAATGAATAAATTCACATCTCTTTAACTTTCTTTTTAAGGCTAGATGTGTTATGAATAGCTGATGAACACAGTTGTCTACCTGCAAGGCAGTACCCTTTGAGGACCTTCTCTCGCTTCTTCCCTAGAAGAACACATTGTGTAGACCACCACCCAATGGTTTCCCAAAACATACAGGGTCTGTTTGCTGTGCCTTACTCCAGGTATGAAATAGAAGCCTCATCTTAAACTATTTTCCCTGGATCTCGCCTGGGATCTGCTCAGAACCTTGTGCTTTGTGGTTCTGCCTGTGGTTTCCTCCTGCTCCCTGGGAGCAGGACATGGCAGAGCCTCCTGTCTGTCCTGCCAGAGGGATGGAGCAGGCGCAGTGTGTTTTTTTACCATTTCCAGTCTGACTGCAGATTGTGTTTTTCTCTGGTTCCTGACTGCTACAGGGCACCTACTGCAGGATACCAGCCAGGTGACAGGTATTCATCTGTCTCACACAGGACTGCACAACGCATAGGGTGTCAGTGCCGCCTTCAGCAGGGCATGAGTTGGATTAGTCTGCAGTTGACTCCTTACCCTGTAACAGGAGTCTCAACAATCTCCTCTGGCAGGTTGCAGAGGAAGAGATTCTGAGGTTGCACCTTGGCCCAGAGCTCTAGAAGAGGTGTAAAGCATGTCCTTCAACTCAGCAGTATTCCCCTTGAGCTAAAATAGCAGGTGTTTTTCTGTTCAAGAGTATGTTGGGGTTTTGCTTGTTTTTTAAAATAAACTTCCAAGACGGTTGCCAGCAAAGCTATTTTGCTTTTTGGTTTTATTATTCTCCAGAAAACTAGCCTCTCACTTGAGATGCGTTCCTGACAGGGTCAGGGATGAAGTATTTTTAGCAGCCTCGGTGACTCTGCTGCAGCACATTCATGCCTCGCTTGTTCAGGGTTGCAGTTGCTTTTTCAAACAACGCATTTAGGGCTCCTGCCAAGACACCCAGGGCACTACAGCGTTGTGTTACAAGGTCCTGCTTTGTGTGGGCAGAGCTCAGCCCGGCAGGGCTGGGTCTGGGCTCTGCCAGCACAGTGCTGTGGTACAGTGGGTTTGGCCAGTGGGGAGGTGCTGAGGTTCACACTGCATGCTGCCCTCGCCGCACACTCAGCATGGAGGACTCGCTGCCTGCCTCTGGAACCGTACGTCCTGGGGCTTTCTCCTTTCTTGGATGTCAGCTGTACTGGGCTCGTGGATGTGGCTGGTTTGCTGGGCAGAGCCCTGGGTCACCACTGAACACTCGGGCTCTGCATGTCTCTTTGCTGTTGCTTATGCTGCTGGAGTTTGCTTTTAAAAAATCAGTCAGCAAGCTGCTGTGTTTTGTGACACCGAGGGAATGAAATCGAGTGTCTCCTGTCCATCCTCTCATCAGAGTGATTTAGGTTTTTTCTGCTGCTGTTGCTTCACAGCAAGCAATGTTTCTGGCCCAGCTTGTGCTCAACATTAAAATAAGGAAACCCACTTGCGCTGCTGAGATGCTGGTTTTGTTTTAAGTGCTTGATCTGTTCTGGATGTGGTGGTAAAAACTGCACATTGGAAGACTCCCCGTGAATGCAAAGAATCTGTGGTTTGAACGGTTTAGTGATTAGAAAAGGTTTGTAATACCAGAAGTCCGTGTCTTTCAGGAGTATGGTTAATGCTTCTCCAGTTAGGGTGATTTCTTCCAGGGAACTTTGAGGTTTGGCTTCCTCATGGGAGTCCT
The DNA here is from genome assembly GCA_013398955.1 of Callaeas wilsoni. Lineage (NCBI taxonomy): Eukaryota > Metazoa > Chordata > Aves > Passeriformes > Callaeidae > Callaeas > Callaeas wilsoni. The sequence goes on along the minus strand of VWPU01025251.1, from coordinate 16,442 downwards.
CTGCAAAGTCTTCTGGAATTTGTCCCAAACAGCACAGAATGTGAAGAATTTGTCAGAAAGTGCCATGTATGGATTCAGTGAACAACAGGGAATATGAACATCAGAAGAAACACGGCTGAGCGAAGTTTTAGTAGTGTTTAAGACCTCTTTAGTGTTTAAAGGCTGCATTTTATCAGGACAGTAAGACAGTTCTAGAAACTCCGTGTTCTTCAGAAGAGAAATGTGCTGGTCTTTGAAAGTCTACCTGCATATTTCAATGGAAATATTTTGGTCAATTTTAAAATCGGGTGTTTCATGAAGAAAACAGTGGTGAACCCCCCAGGAGCTCCCTCCCCTTGGTGCAGAGGAAGTCCAGTCCCTGCTGGGATTGCTGCTGTCATCAGCGCTGGTTTGATCTCCCTGTGTTCCCCCTCCTGTCGCCGGTGCGCGTGGCTCCGCTGGGTGCAGGTGCTGCTGCTGGGCTCTGGCGGTGCTGGGACAGGCCCTGTCCGGGCTGTGGCAGGGTGCGGGCCGAGGGCGTCCGTGCAGGGCCGGGGCAGTGCCGTGCGTCTGAGCCGCTCCACGGGGATGGCGTGGGGAAAATAACACTCTGTGCTCAGCCTGAGCACGCTCCTTCCTGGAGGACAGAGCTGCATTGTTGGGACAAAGAAATGTGAAAATACTAAAAGCATTCAAACTATTTTCTTTTTATTTGGGACCCTTCTGTGGAGCTCTGCAAAGAAACCAGCCCAGTGTGTACAGCCACTGGCAGAATTCAAAGGTGAGCTGGCAGTAGAAAACCATAAGCTTTTTGGGTTTATTGCTGCTTACAAGGAAGGGTTCTTATATCTTTATAGGAGACCTTATCAATGTCAGGCTAAGATACCTGGATACATGTTGACTGATCTATTTAAAAGGAAAAAACATTTTAAGTCGATCTAGTTTTAGGTGGTTTATGGTACATACTCTATTTCAATGACTAGTACTTTGGTTTTAAAAATTCAGCTTTCTTGTGTTGTCATCTTAGCTGCAGGTATCTGGGTCTTCAATACCTCTCCAACAAAGTCAGAAAGGATCAGATTTCCTGCTCTTCATATTCCAGCAGTTGAAGGAATTAGGGGTTAAAGGGAAGAGGTTTTGTTGCAGAAAGGACATGTTATGTTTGTTCTTTCATAAGCTGTCCATGGAAAAAATAGCACAGTGTTACATATTTAAAAAACTCTTTTGTAGGTCATCTGCAAGGAAGAATTGTATATTTGTTGTTGAAAACAACTTTGAGTTGTGGTGGGGGTTCTTTTTTCATTTTTGGTAAGATGGTATAGTGGGTGTTTCGGATTTTCTGGATCATTTATTTTCCTGTGGGTTTTTTTGTGGTTGTTTGTTTGGGAGTTTTTTTGGTTGGGTTTGGGTTTGTTTGTTGGTTGGTTGTTTTGTTTGTTTGTTTGTTTTTGTATTTGTATTTTTTTAAAATACCAATTTTAAATTCTACTTTCACCAAGGCCACCAAGAAGTATCAACCCAAGACAATGATTATGTTCAAGATGTTCACATCAACCAAGCTATTAAATTATCAGGATATTATCAATTGGAAGCTTCATTAACGTAGAGCAGAAGCCATTAAAGTTTCCTGGGCAAACAGCACTCCGTTTTCTTGGAACAAGGGCCATACCCTGAACAATTTAATTGCTTGTCAGATTTCCCTGTACTGTGAAACATCTTAAGAGATGGTCGTAACCCAGATGAAAATGAGTCTTAAAAAACCTGAGTCAAGGCTGAAGTCTCTCAAAGAGGAAGCAGTACAGGAGGGATAACCAAGAGGTATTTCCCATGGTTTTTGACTGTAAGAGTGAAGGTAGAGGTGCCCTCAAGGCAAACACTAGGTAAGAGTATTTTGGGGAAGAGCTGTAAGGACAGAGGTAGGAACAATACATCCATGTCCAAGTGCTGAACGCAGCCCCAGCAGACAGCGCTGGCAGTGGGTGTAACGTGAGAGAACAGAGCAGGTTAGACAGTGGTACCTTCCTGAGCAGTCCGTAGCGTTAAAAGAATTTTAATCAAATAAAGAGAAATGCAAAAGCCAGCGTGCTTCCTGCTTTATCAAGAACTCTATTCCAAAGACAACATTAATTTAACTATATCCTCACCAGCAATCACTTTGGGTTCAACAGTTTGGGTTTAGGGTCACAGATGCTATAAATGGTATTTATTTGGAAAGGAAGGGGATGCTAATTTGGGGAAGATTGATGCAGAAGACAAAATAACCTTAAAATACTCAAACACAAGTGCTAGTTTCTATAGTATAGTCAACTGCCTCTATTGTTTGTGAGAAGGAACAGTTTCCTGCTTTCTGTCAGTGTGTTGAGCTTGAGCATACCTTGAGAGCATTTGGTCAATATACAGCACTCTGCCCACATATGATGGCCTGGTGTGAGGTAATTTTGTAAGCCTCTGGATAGGATCACCCTGAGCAAAGATTTGTCAGAGCTTGTGACTTCTGGGATAATCAGTCAGTGAAGTCACTCAAATTAATATTTTGTTCTTAAAAGAAAGGAATAAATGTGAATAGTTGTGTGCCAGGCACTGACTGCCAGCCTCTTGCACATTATGAACTCAGAGCATACACAGAAACAGAACTCTGGTTTTGTTCAAAATTCGCTCCAAAACTTGCACGATCAGCCATATTTTCTTTTGCCTGAATTTGTCTATGTAGTCACTGTCCCTCTTCATAACTCACGTTCACATCTTGGTTTGATGTTCTGGAAGAAAGGTGCCTTCTCTAGAATGTCTTCACATGTTAGTTCTGGTTCGTGGGAAATCTGCTTTCCTCCACTGCCAGACTGTTGTGGCATTATTAGTTTTAGCTGTATAATATAAGAGTTGTAGCTATATAATGTTATGCAAATCTGATAGATGGGCTTGCTGAATTTCAGGTACTCTTATCAGTGGGTTTCTTTGACTTTGCTGGTTTTAGGGTTTTTGTAGATTCTGCAAGTTCCAAATATAGCCTCAAATTCTCAGTTACCCTGTGACTCTTGTTACTTTCATGGCAGAAGAGCGTTGAGAAGCAAACAAAAGAGAAGAAAGCAAAGCATACAGCTTTCCAGAGGAAGTACAGCTGGAAATGACTGAGGACATGAAGCTCCTTCAGAAGTTAAGAAGCGTATTCTAATATTATCTTTCACTTTTATGCTGAGAGGAGACCTGTCAAATTCAATGTATCCAAGCCTCCTTAATGGCCTCAGGTGTATTATTGAATTAACAAATGAGCCTGTGTCAGCTAAGCTGCAGTAACCCATCATGTCCTGTGCTTGCTGCACACTTTGGGCTCATTGCAAGGTAGAAACAAAATCTTAGACCCCGCCTCACACATGCGGTGCCCGGGACGACTCGCATTTGCAGGTGCTGTGATTGACACACAGCAGCTCCGTGTGTCAGCGTGGGTCTGTGTTGACACTTTCATGAAGTTTAGTCACTGAATGGCAAAACTCAACCACCAAGACAGTTACTGAAGAGTGAGAAGATGTTTTTTGTGGGTTTGAACTTTGGTTGGTTTTTTGTGGTATATTTTTTTTCTAATATTTTAGTAAGATGAAAATGTGAGAAGGTAAAGTTTGGTAGCTCAAAAAGCTTTACATGATAACCAGAAGTAATCAATTTGATTTACAGATGTGCAGCAGAACCAAAAACTGGCAAGTTAAATTCTGTTTGAAGAAGATTAAAGCAATTTCAACTACAGCTGTGTACCTTCCCAAGTTGTCATTGGGGAAAACAGAATATTAAGACTAAAAGAAATGTGGGTTTTGGGGAGTGTGGGTGTTGTGTATCAGTTAGACTTACATATTGAACACTGTGCTGATGTTCATGCCAGCAATATGGAGAAATGACAAACCAAGTCTTCTTGGAAATGTTCCATTTCATCACTCTGCAGTTTTTAGGTTGCTTTATTGATAAACTTAATCCCTTATGCCGACCAGGCATTTTGCCCTGATTGTGGTTTCTGCTGAGCCAGAGCCATGTTGGATAGTGTGCTAAGTGTCTTTATTTTTTATTTTATGTATCATGAAGGAGAAAGATCATGTTTTATATGCAGATTTCTAACAGATTAACCAATTCATTACTTATTAAAAAAACAAGACTAAAAGTGTTTAAAGCCCTTGCTGCAGGTCGCAGGTCTGCTGAAGTTTGACTTTGTCTTCTCCTTGCTTTCCCTTGTGGCTGGAAGCGGATCCCAGTGGTCATGAAGCAGCAGCCATTGGTGAGCCCTCAGCTGCTCATGCCAGACCGAGGTGCAGGCAATTATCTTGGACTGGTCAGCTTTTCCTGTACCTGGAGAAATGGAAAGGAAAGGAGACAGGACCGGAATTTAGTGCAGTTTTGCGTGTCCTTTGGATGTCATGCTTTGAAGTTCCATTCTATGTTTGGAAGTGGAGCTTAATCAGTACTAGCAGATTAAAGTGAGGCTTTGGATCATCACATGAGTAGCTGGAATAGACAAACTGTTTAGTCTCTCCTAGAGGGAGACTAGGTTATAAATACTGAGAAGTCCATTTCTTTTGGACTTCATTTAACCATGTATGCAGATCTGGTCTAGTAGCAACCTGGCAGGCAGCAGCTGGAGTTCTTTCATTGTTACTGTGGGAGACTTGACTTGATGCAGCAGTGATCACAAGAATGCCCTTTGGAAATGTCCTTGGTGTTGATACCTCCTGAAGGGTGACCTGCCCATCCATGCAGCTGTTCCCTCTCCAGCGTGGTCGCTGGGGACATCTGCTGGGTGATAGCTGCTCTGGCTGTGGGCTACCCTTGTTGGTACCCCGGTCCTGAGCTGCACTTTCGCAGCCTGCCATGCTCTTTCCTTCAGACTCACAGTGGTGGTTTTGTGCTGAACTGGTTATAAAATGTCCCATCAGTATGGCTGCACTTCACATCAGCGCTGTGGGATGCGGGGATTTATGAATTAACCTTTCTCTCTCTCATTCCTCCCCACCCCCAAGTGCTAATGGAAACATTTGGAGTACTTCTGGAAACAGGTGTGGGGAAAGGGAAGGCTGTTTTTCTTCTGGTGATTAAAACTGGGGCAAGAAGCTGTGACTAGTAAAAAGAAAGCAAGTCTTGTGCAGAGCATCCTCTGAGGGAAATCTGCAAAAGACAAATATAGTCAAAACTGGCTTTATTCCAATGAGTGTGTACAGAGGAGGGAACTCCAGATCTGTGCAGTGACTTTGTAGTCTAAGATCTTAAATTAGAAGGTAAATGTTAAATAATGTATTAGCTTAAAGTGCTTCTGGCTCAAATGGTACCTCATACGATTAGGCTATTGCAGCATTTATAATCCCAGACAGGTTCATAATTTTTGTATGCCAGCAGAATGTTCAGGTGGCTTCAGCCCTTGTCCTGGGCAGTAAGTGTGGGAGCAGTCTGGTGGGTTTCAGTTTGGGGATTTGTATGGATCACGACCAGGGACCTGTGACTGTGGTATTGAAGCTGTGCAGGAACTTACTAATCACCACAGAATTAAGCAGGAAGCCTTGTGCAAGAGGCCTCTTATCACTGAGGTTATTGATCCAGGAATGCCATTGGGATATTAAGTCTTCACTGGCTATACAACATTCTAGTCAATAAAGGCAAATCTTCTGGCTTTGATTTTTCAGTAATCTGTGTTCATTTTAAGGCTCTATGGTAGCAAGTAATTTAACTTTTCCACTTGTTTACTTAAGCAAAATTTTGTAAGCTAATGACCTGGGTAGATACATCTTGTTGGTATGGACTGGTAAATTTAGAGGATATAAGTCCCATTACTAAATGTTTCCCTTTCTGAGAGTTCTGTGGAAATGTAGTGAAATTATGAATTCAAAGTTAACTATAACGAATTTCTGTATCTGGAGAAAACTTAGAAGTGAACATCCAGTTCACTTGAGAGGTCTTAAATATTTACTATCACATAGTGCAGGAAAAGATGCAAAGATTCAATCAGGTATTTAAATAAAATTATTTTGAAACTCAATTATTTTCTTCCCACTCCTTGCCACGCTTTGATTTCATGGTTCTTCATCTGCATTGAGAGAGTGGAGACATCAATATTTCCTGCTGAGAAAGGAAGTTCATCTTAAAGTGCTTATAAGGTTGTCAGCAGCTGCAAAATGGACACAAAACCTGGGCTGGAATGGCTTATCAGAACATATTTTCAGCATTAATTGTCAGTAGTTGACTTTCCAAGATCTTTACTTTAGCTGAAGGCTTAGTGCTTTACCAGCTGTGAAGAGAAGTTGTAGCTAATATGGCCCATTTCAAACCTTCGCTGCAGACTATCAGTGTGTTGTGTCATTTTGTACTAAACACATCTTTCATTTGTCTGACAAATAAGATTTTTAAGTCCTTAGGTATTAAGGGAATCTTCTCTGTCCTGAAAGCAGTAGTAGTGCTTTTGAAAAAAGTTAGGGAGAAAGGTTTCTTTTCCTGAGGGAGAATACCAGTTTATGGGTCCAGAAGTTTTCTTGAGCACAACAGATGAGGTCCCTTTCTCTTGCCTATTTTCTGTTCCTCTTCTGTGCTTTATCACACTGTGTTTTCAGCGTGGCCAAGATCCCTTTGCCTCAAGTACAAGGAAAACAGTACTTGTAAAATTAGGACCTTCTTTTAAAGGCTATATGACAGAAAATCTTTGCAACTGTTGGGTGATACAGTGCTTCCCAGACTGAGGGGGAACATCTGCAAGGCAAGTCCTGTATCTGTCTCAGTTTGGGCACTAAGGATCCCATTTTCCCTGACTGAGAAAGTCAAGTCACAGAAGCAAATTGTTCTGTGGGAGTGAGCTGCTGAAAGGGAAGGAGGATGGCATTTGTTGTTGATGGATTCAAATGCCGTATCAAGAATAAGGTTTGCAGTTACAGGTGCAAGGGAGTCCCTGAAGAGCCATGTTTCTGGGGAGCCTGTGCTTCAGTGCGGGAGTTAAACCACTTGAGCATCCTCCTGCCTGCTGGCTGTCCTTGGGAACTGCCTTGTGGGGCAGGTGTTCTGTACTCGGGTAGAAAATACAGCTGGTTGGGATTTATCCAGGGAGGATTTCCTAAGTCAGTTAGAAGAAAGCTGAGCTTGTTACATTTCAAGCAGATCAGGAGAATTACAAATTCTTTAGACTTTAGAAATAATTTTTTTCTTTCTGAAGTCCTGAAAATGCCTTGACTGATGTTCTATGCAGTTCTGGTTGAACTCTGGCAGTGTTTGCTGATTTTGATGGGCTTTGGTTTTAGCTTATGTGCTCTGTACTTAGTTCCTAACACATTCATCTTTAGTCGAACTGGCCAAAAAAACACTCTAGAGAGTATAGGTTATTAATTTGAAAACTGTGAAAAAGTTTGCAGTAATTACAGTATTTTACAGTTGCAAGTGAGTAAATGTAATGTATGTACTGTACCGTTCACAGGGATCCTGATAAATACCTGTTTTGTTGTGTTACTGAGGAACAACTGTGTCACTTAGACTTCCGCTCCTCATTTGGTCGTCTGTTATCCTGAACTACCTTTCTGGCTCGAAGGTGTAGTTTTAAAAATAGTGTCAGGCATTGCACAGCGCCTGGGAAGCCCTGTAGCTTTAAATGCCGCGTCCTGATCCTGCTCCGAGCCTGGAGCAGAGCTCCCCACCGAGGAGCGGTGCTCAGCCTGGCCCGGCACTCAGCCATGCTCCCCCGGCAGCGGCGCTCCGGCGGCACAGCCGGCACTCGGTCCGGCCGATGGCCGCGGCACTGCCCGGGCAGTGCCCAGCGCCGGGGCTGCCCATGGCTGCACGGTGATGTTTATGTGGTGCTGCTGTACCTGTGTATGCTGTGAAAGGGACTTCTGCGAGCCCACAAAGGTGAGGAGATTGTGGGGGAACAGTTGTAGCTGTCATATTTGGTTGCTTTATTTAAATCTCCAGTAGAACTTGACCTCATTTTGTGCCTCAGCCTTGGCAGCACTGCGTTTTTCCTCCGGGTACTGCTGTTGAATTTCAGTGGCTGTTTTTTTTAATATAGCTTTTCTTTGCTTTTGAAGCTGGGAAGTGTAAAAAAGCTCCAGTCTGAGTGAGTGTTGCAATCTGTAAACAAGATCAAATGTGCTGCTGCTTTTTGGGATTTTCTGTTTTTGTTCTTTTGAGGTTTGGTCTGTATGATAGTGAGTGATGAAAGAGGCAGGAGATGCAGATGCAGCCCAGTGTCAGAGAGAAGTATTTGCATTGGTAGCTTTTTTAATGTGACCTATTGTTTTGCCGTTTTTAGCTGTGCAAAATGTATTTTCAGGAAGTAGTAAACAAACTGCAGGACCATATTCTTCTCTGGGTAAAAAAAGAGTAAGTGTGCTGCCTCCCACAGACCCAGTGACCTTCAGAAATTATTAAGTATATTTCTTCGATTTCATTGAGCTGTGTAGCTCAGTATTGCCCTTTTTCAATCTGAGTTAACAGTAAGCTGTATCTTCCCCTCCCCCCCATTTATTAAACAGTGAACAGAGACAGTAAGGTCTTTGATGCTGTGATCTGCAACGCAAAATAGAAGCTATTTCTCTTTGAATTGTTGCAGTTAGCTCTCCCGTGTACTGTGGTCCAGTGTTTGAGGAAAAAAGAAATCTGGGATCCAAACTGGTTTTTTGCCATAGCTGAAGGTTTACCTGGGGTCTGTTACAGTCTGCAGAAGACACAGTTGAGAGGTTGCGTAGTATTCCTGTTGTGTTTGAAACATATACGCCTAATACATTTCTTTAATTAACTCACAGATTTTCCTAAAGGAAAATAATACCTTCCTTATGTGATTTTTCTCACTGCATTCATTAGTCTTCATAATAAAAGTAACACACAGGTGTCTCTTCGGAGAGATGCTTGTTGCTGAGTTGCACAGGTGCAGACTGTGGTGGTACAGGGCAGTAGGAAAGCCCGGGGGGCTTACAGATGTTCCACATACCAGGTTGATAGATCTGCATGCTTTGCATCTTGGCACACCCAACATCAGGCTACTGCATCACCTCTTGAGAGCTGAAGAGAGTAGTGAGCACAGGATACCATGTTCTGTGCTTGCTAGGCCAGGTCAGGGTAGCCTGAACAGCTTTCCGCCATGTATTGAGGAGATGCTGCACTGAGGGCTGTCTCTAAATGGAGTTCTCAATGAGGATTCTTAGATTTTGCAAGAATACTGAAAGCAGTGTAGTGATTCCAGTATTTACCTAATTCAGTGTTCCCTGTGTATTTCTGGACAGGTGCCCTGTTGCCTGACCCTGCTGGGTGCTCATCATCCCTTGAATGTGTCTTCCTCTCTGATGTCTCATTGCTCGCTGTTCTCCTCTTCCAGGTTTCCAAAGGCATCCATGCCATGTGCCAGCAGCCATGAGAAGGGCATGTTCATGGGCTGAAGGGACTGCCCTTGCTCACAGTGTCTTGTCCTTTACAAGCTGAGTTTGCCCCTTGGAACGATCTTAGAGATTTAGTCGTTGCTAATGCAGGAGCACCTGCAGCACTTGGAGCACACAAGCTGCTTTTGAACAAAGCAGGAGCCTGAAGCAGCTATACTGCATACCTGTCACAAGTGTGATCTTAGCTGGTACTATGTGTATTTTGTACTAGAAAGGCTTTAAATAAGGAAACAATATGTCGAGAAATGCTCTGTGGGAATGACAAAGCAGTATATTCATAGGAAGCATGAATCCTGTTGCTTTGAAATACTTAATATTGTATGAACTGTTGATTGGATAAACTTCAGGGAGGAGTTTTGGTTATGGTCACACTCTGTGTTATACTTGCAGAAAATACTACAGCTAAAAATAAAGAAATGAAGTAAGTGTAGAAGTGCAGTTGCTGGAGCCCTTTAGATTAAACACCTGGAGGGGATGTTCATGTTAAACCTCAGCAGAGAGGCATCCCCCAAAAAAGGGAGCATCCTTGCTCTCGCACAGGGCTGTTCTGTGCAGAAGGATCACACAAAGGCATTTGTCCTTCCAGATTTCAGACTCAGTTTGCTCCAATGCTTTGCAAGTCAAAGTTAACTTGCAGCCATAAAATTAAATTCTGTTCTTTACAAATTAATATATAACATGTGATAATAATCTCTATTCATCAGATAGCAGCTTGAAGCATAAAAAACCAAAACCGCTTTACTCTCTGGGAAGTGTTAACAAAAATTTTGTCTCTCAGGTAATGTGACTCAAACACTGGGGAAAACAGGATGAGATAAAAAGAATCAGAACCAAACAAAAAAACATACATCATTTTACATAGTCACTTTCTCATAAAAGCTTGTATAAACTTGTTTCTTAATCCACCCTCTTCTGCTGGTTCCTATACTTAACTTTACCTCATTTCCTATCCTTAGTGTTGTAACTTCTGGCCTGATTGGCACTCCCTCCTTGATTAGAAATCAGGAGCTGCTAAAATAAACATCCGGGTATGTTATTTTGGCTGTATCTTTTGCTGTGTCATCTCTTATCACCTCCTATGAGCTCTTGGGTATAATTCAGTTCTTTCCTATTTTTCTAATCAGATTGTTGTATCCATTCCCTCGGACTTCCCTCACCCTCAATGTTGCCCTGTTTATTCAGTCAACGCTGCTGATTTTCTGCTTGACTAGTCTGTAACTTTAGGAAACCATTACTGAATTGGGCCATCAAGCCTTACTTTTTTTGTGCTCAAAAATATCTTTTCTCAAGATTTCAGAAATTTGAGGTCAAGAAGGTAATCTCTTTGGCAGCAATTTTGTTTTTAAAAGGAATTAAAGAGGCCGTAGACAACCTCAAGGGAGATGTTACGCTGCATCGTGTCAGTCCCTTCTGTCTCTGGGATGTCAATAAGTATTTGTGGGCTAAGCTGGTGCCTGGTCCCGCATGTTCCAGTCCTGCTTGAGGGAACAGCTTGTGCAGTGTTCCTTGCCTCAGCCCACTACATTGGGCTGGTAGGCGTCAGGGATGCATGTGCCTGAACCACAGGTGGGAAAGGTGGAGGTCAGCTTTGTAGCTTCAGCTACCTCTTAACCTCTTAAGTTAGCAAGTGAAACATTTGCTTCCCGAGAGGCAGGGGGCCCTGGGCAGGTGGAGTCAAGCAGGGGGAACATGTGGAGCCCACTGAGCTCCCTTGCACTGACAGCAAAGTGCTGTGGGGGAAGCATCTGTGACCAGCAATTGGCCTGCACTGACAAGGCTTTGCTGGAGCTCCCCTGTGGAACGTGTAGTGTTGGTTGTGACAGAAGCTGCCTCTGGTACAGCAAGTATGATGCCGTGTGGCAGCAGCATCTTTCATCATTGCCCCCAACACCAGTGAGGGCTGCAGCTGAGTACTGGTCTGCTTTGAGAAGAATTTCTGCTGCTGACAGCTCTGAGGAAAAGACAGCTGACTGCTTTACAGCTAAACTGTTTCTGGCACTTGATGTGGCACATGGAGTCACATCTCCATTTCATATTGAATTAGGTACAAGGCCATGGGCAAGTCATCCTGCAGCTGGCTTTACCAAATCCCAAGTTGTGATTGAGGGTTTGTTTGTGTGCCTCAGGCCATTGCTTGGGGGATGCTGCTCTTGGCACCACTGCCAAGTGAAGCAGTCCCAGGTCACCTTTGCCTCCAGTGGTGTTTCTGTTGTCTGGCTGGTACAGAGTGGCTTGGGCCTGATGGTGAACCACATTTGGGAAAGTAGTAAGAACATCTCCAAGCACCTTATCACTTGGTTCCCAGTAAGCTCGCGCCTTGGCTCTAGAGGGAGCTGCTGTCCTGTGTCCCCAAGCTGTGCCAGTACAGGGTTAGGCAGGCAGCTGCTTGGCTTAGACACCTGTAAAGAAAGGCAATGCCCAATTGCATGCACGATGCTCCAGCATGTGTGAAGTGTTGCCCCTGTGGGGTTGCCCACAGCCCTTCTGTCCAGGGCGGAGACCTGCCCTCTCCCCTCTCTGCAGCACGGGGCCTGTGGGGCTCTGGGTTGGCAGATGTACCATCAGCGCACTCACCACTCATGACTGTTTAACTACTGTGAGTAAAGTATAAAGGCATTTCCTCCTGGTGTTACGGTGTTAGTTCCCTGCTCAAGCTGTTGTCTGAGGCAGGCAAAGGCATTGTACTGGAATTTTTTCTTCGATATTTTTCAGAGTAATTATTCATTTTCTGTTTTCTCACTGGTTTTTTTTCCCCATAACCAGGGTGATCTTCCCACCATTTTGAGAGTTAATTGCCCATAGGCAAAGGCTGTATAACTTTCAGAAACCCTCATTTTATAATCTAAATAATGAGCTGTGTTGTGAAAAACACACAGCAAGACTTCCTTGAACTGCCCATCTGTTTGTGTGCTTTCCTTAGCCAGGTTTAATTTGGATTTGGATTTAGGAGCATGCTAGAGACAGCTCAGAACGGTCGCTGTCAAGGATGACCATAGGTTTCTGTGAGTGAGTAGCTGGAGCCAGTTAAAAAGCAAAGCTGCTGCAGCTTCTGAAGATTCAATCAATCAATACAGTTTTGCAGGATAACTGCAATGTGTCACAAGGAATCACACTGGACCTGTTCTTAGTTTTTCTTTTTCTTTTTCTTAACAGTAAAGCCAAGGCAGATGTTTCATAGAGCAGGAGCATGTATACACCCTAAGCACTTGCTGAGGGAAGGTGGAAGGTGGATTCATAAATGAATCCACGTGTGAGTGGGTAGTTGTCTCTAGGGATGGTTCAGTGCAGCAGTATTTAGATCTTCTGTCTGTATTTACCTGAGACATGAATCAACAGAAATATTCTCCCTTACATACACTGTTACACAGGATTTGCAATCATAGAAATATGCAACTGGAAATAGTGACCCACAGAGTTGGTGGTATCAGATGTGTGGCAATGTTGCAGCAGACAGACAGATCCAACTTTCTGTTACAGACAGATCTGCAAATGTAGGATGTGGCTGTGGAACCTCTGTTCTGGGAGATACTCAAAAGCTTTCTGGACATGGTCTTGGGCAGCTGGCTCTTTGTGGCCCTGCCTGAACAGAGGGTTGGAGCAGGTGAACTCCAGAGGTCCCTTCCAGCCCCAACTGATCTGTGATTCAGTAACAACCTTTAAAAAGCAAAGCATTAGAAAAACAGACTCTTAATTCTTAATCAGCTCTTAATCAGTAGGTCATAAAGAGCTTATTGCATCACCCAAGTGGAGAAGGCAGGGGAGTTTGTGACACTTTTATTTCCTTTGGGACCTGTGGTAAGTTGTGCCATATACAATGACTGCATAGGATCCAGAGGAACAGGGCACTGACTGCTCATGGGACAGTGGGGCTGGTGCCACCTTGACCCGTGTGTTTCAAGTCATGTGCTGCAGGTGGCATGCAGGGAGGTGACTTGTGGCTGTTGATGGCATTTAATCTAATATGTTAAGGGTGCCTCATAGTAATTTGTGACGTTTAAGTATCGCTTCATTGTACCTGCTGAGGATTCCGTGTGTGTTTATTCAGATGTGCACTTAGGTGTTTTAATGCAGATCCAACGAAGTGGGTCCTGAGGGAGCTGTTACTCTGCAGATGTGGTCAGGCACAAAGAATGGTGGGGTTTTTTCTCCCCTGTGATTTTTATTTCCTGTAAGGCGTTAATTAGAGATCTTACTTACTAACTAACAAACCAACTTTCTTGTAACTGTCATCAGAGATTTTGAGTCTCTGCTCCTGTGCCTGCCTGAGGCTGGAGACCATCTGTCCACCTAGTGTGGAGGGGTTGGCCAAGTCCCTGTGCCCATCCCTGCACCTGCCATGGGCTAACGATGCTGTTAATGAGTGGTGTTTCAAACAGGAAGTCTAAAACCTATGACTTTCTAAGAGTGTCACAGATTTTCTGGCTGTATGACTGTCTTGCCTTCAGCACAGTGGGAAAAGGAAGCAAAACAACTTCTGAATGTTTTCATGGTTAGTTTTAGCTGCCAGTCAGGTGTGCAGTCACTGGGCAGGTGATTAACCCAGGCACCTCAGGTGCTCCCTTCCGAGGCTGTGCAGTCTCACTGAGCTCCCATCTCACTTTGCCCTGTATGTGTTTATTTTAAGTAGCACTGACAATTTTCAGTCACACTTGGGAAGCTCCAGGCGAGGGAGGAGGAAGCAGGAGTTGCCCCCTTGCAGCAGGCTTGCTCTGAAAGCTGCTGTTTGCTTATGCCAGCTGCCCTGAGTGTTTAAAAGCAACAATCTATCTTCTTGGTGAATGACCAGTGTATGCTTTTACTGGAGAAGTTTCAAAAGAGTGAAATACCTTTAAATGAACTGCTGTATTTAATCTTCAGCAGCACCAAAAGTCAGAATCATGAGGTGTTTTTTGGGCTATGTGCTGCAGAATAGAGACATTGCAAAGCTTGTACAGAAGGGAAAGCCTGAGAGCATTCAGTTGAGAATTTGGTAAGATCTTGAGAGAGAGAAAGCATAAGGCCCTCACATGATTTCATCTGGTTTGTGGCATAATGCCAAAGCAGTTCTCAGTGTACCTCCTCATGGGAGGGCACACAGCTCCCCTTAATCTGGACTGTCAATGTAATGGAAAATTGTATTGTGAGGGAGATAGACTGTTGAATTGTAACCCCTATTCTTATACAAGTATTGATCGTTAGAGTATTTAATTTACCAACACCTTTTCAGGACAGATTGATCATCATCTCAAATTCAGTAATGTGTCATCAGCATTGCCCAGGGACCCAGTTTGTGCTGAGTCTTCCCTTTACAAAGCCTGGTCAATATGGACAAAGTAGTTAAATTATCTCTGTTCTGTTCCAGAGCTGCACTTTGCACAGCCTTTTCCTTTTGAATTGGAAAGAACCCTTTTTGTTATTTCAGAATAATATCTACATGGCTGGTAATTTTAAAGCAGTTATCCCAACATTACTGCTGTTCTAGTTCATTTTCTACAAACAGGTGTAGGGAGACAACCTGGACAGATTTGCTGAAGTCAACTGACTTTAAAAGGGGGGGGAAGAGAGAGTTTCTACCAAATTTTGCTCTCAAAAAACTTGTGTCATGAGAGGAAGAGTATACTATTAGTGTAATTTATAGTAATTATCCATACACATACACTACTTAGGCCAAACCTGGAGTAAATTAAGCTGATAGAAACTCTTTACTGCAAAGTAACGTTGAAGCTCCAGTAGTTCTATGACACTGATCTGTGCAGATCTCAGCTCAGAGCCTGTGGGCTGCAGAGGAACTGGTGATGAGCAGTTGTTTAGTTCTGGGACACTGGGTCAGTCCCATGCTCACTCACCCTTACCACTGCCCAGAAAAAAAAATCAATTATGAAAAAAAAAAAGAAAAAATAAGTTAGATTAAATTAATTTGTGAATGTTTTGCATCAAAACTGTGTATCTTTCTGGTTTTCTTCATCTGCCATTAAATACTAAAATGTCGTTGCTCTGGAGGAGGTAGAGATTGTTACGGATTGAGAAGCCCTTGGTTCATAGGCAGTTCTTGAGATTACAGTAATATTACAGTAATAAGATTGTCTTGGTGTGCTGCACAGACACTCTGCTGTGCTGCTCTTGGGGTGGCGGCTGGTTGGCAGAGCTGCTCAGTGGGTGAGGCACGGACCAGCTGTGCCATGGGTGCTGGGTGATGGTCCGAGGGCAGGCATGCCCTGCACAGGCAGGGTCTTTGTGTGCGTCTGGGCCATAGGGAGAAATCTGATCACTAACAGCCCTGGAAAAATCTTAACGAAATTACAAATTCCAAGAGATATCTTTACAAATGTGTATTACTTCCAAATGCATATCCCTACATCTCAGAGACAGCATGTTCTCTGTGCAGTACTGGTATCATGCATAGTGTTGGTCTCGCTGATTAATATTAATTCTTAGCACCAATTTTCTATCGATCTGTCCAGAGCTCCAGGGTTTCTACAACTAAACCCTGTTAAGAGAGCAGTTGGTATTTCAGGAGTCACAACAGACTGAGAAATTACATTCTGTGACTTTCAGCAGCTGAACTCCTCTAGAAAATGAATCAATTGCTTTCCCAGGTGCCTGGTTTTCCTGTTGATGGGATAGCAAACAGAGAACCTCAGGGTTATTGGAAGGAGCCTGGCTGACCCCCGGCGCCGGCCAGTGTCGCTGCCTGCGGGTTTTTTGCATTAAATATGGAATGATGAATCGAGAGAGAGGGTACAGTTAACTGTAACAACATTTTTTTGTTTCGTAAAGTGCATATTCACAAACACGGACATAGTTCTGCGTCTGGGCAGTAGCTGTGGGTCAGCTGGCAGCTGTTCCAGCGGAACGACCCGGGGAGCTGCCGGCTGGTCCTCGCCGAGCCGCGGGGGCAGGAGCGGAGCGTGCGGGCAGCAGTCACGGCTGCTCACCAGCTCCGCGCCGGGACGGGGGCCGCGGGATCCAAAAGACGCGTTCGGTTTAAAACTCGTTAACGGAGACTCCCTGAGGGACGCGCGTGGCTGCGGCTCCGTGGTGGCGCCCCGGCCCGGCGAGGCCTCCCTGCCGCGAGGGGGCGGGCGGGGCCGGGCCAGGCCGGGGCTG
>VWPU01025237.1:0-29721 GCA_013398955.1 Callaeas wilsoni | reverse complement strand
AACACCCAGTGTCCTTCCCACACACACCAAATCCACCATCACCCAGCACCCTCCCCACACCAAATCCACCCAGTGCCCTTCTCACACCAAATCCACCGGCACCCATTGCCCTTCCCACACCGCACTCATCCAGGGCCCTTCCCACAGCACATCCTCCCGCACCCAGCACCCTTCCCACAGGGTGTTCCCCAGCACCCTTCTCTCCTTCCACCACAACCCTTCCCACACCGCACACTCCCAGCAACACGCCTGGGCTCCGGCATCTCTGCCACGGCCCAGGTTGGGGGTGGCATGGAGCCATGGCTGGCTTCAGAGGGGTTCTGAGAAGGGGACAAGGCTGCTGTGCTTCACTGGAACTCCCTGAGTGGGAATGCTGAACCCTCGCATCTCCCCATGCCATGGGGGCCACGACGAGCAGAGCTGGGAGCCTCTCGCCGTGCTCAGAGCTCTCACTGCACGCTCCCGTCACGGAAGAAAGATAAAATGCCAGACAGCCCAGACACCTCAAAACCCAGTTCCACATCCCTGCTTTTCCCCAGCTCCCAGTATCTGCCTGTTTCCCTGCATCCCAGGAGCACAGTGCCATCCGCTGGTGCTGCTCCCCTGCAGGTGCCTCCTCAGCACAGCTCGTGCTGCTAAAGCAGAACCATCACCTCCACCTGTCCCCAGTCCCCCCTCCTGTGCCCTGTGCCAGCCCTGCCCCGAGTCCCGGGCTCAGCCTCTGACCAGCTTCCCCAAATCCAGGCATAAGGGAGGGCCAGAGGTGCTTCAGAAACAAACAACTGCCACGGCCATCCCCAGGGAGCTCTGGGATCTCATTTTCCAAAGGGAACTTTCTCCAAAACCTCCATGAGGGAAAGAAGCCTTAACTCTCACGGCAGAAGACATTCATGGTTTGCACACAACAGACAAGGAATAACCTGCTCTAGAATAAATCACAGAATCCTGGACTGGTTTGGGTTGGAAGTGACCTGAAAGCCCATCCAGTGCCCTCCGCTGCCATGGCAGGGACACGTTCCACTGTCCCAGGCTGCTCCAAGCCCCGTCCAACCTGGCCTTGGACACTGCCAGGGATCCAGGGGCAGCCACAGCTTCCCTGGGCACCCTGTGCCAGGGCCTCCCCACCCTCACAGTGAGGGACTTCTTCCCAATATCCCAACTAAATTTCTCCTCTTTTAGCTTAAAATAGTTGCCCTTGTCCTATCACTATCTGCCCATGAAAAATGTCATCTCCCTCTTTTTTATAAGCCTTTTTAAGTAATGAACTGTAAAATGCCTGGTGTTTTATTGCAAATACAGCAAGAAAATAAATAATGACAGCTAGGATTTGTATGGATTTCTGTCCTTTCAGGTAAGAGACTGAAGAGCCAAAAATCCTACATGTGAGTCTGCTTCACTGCCCCAGCTGAGAGATGGGGAAGAGCAGGACAGACAGACATCCAGAGCCACTGCAATGCTCAGAGCCCCAGCTCCAGGTTGTTTGGGGTAAGTCTGACTTAGGTATGTTCAGTCCCCAAGGGCAGTAAAAGACTTCCTGTTATTTTTGAAGATAATTCTATTCATCCTTCTGGTAATACAACAAAGCTAGAAGAAAGCTATGGCTGAGAGTGAGAAGCTGTTGAGGTTTCCTGTTCTTCACACTGGGAATGAGCAGTAAATGAGGTCTGCTGTGAAAGAAAAAACAGAACAACAATTTCCCCCAAAAAATCGAGAGCTTTCCAAAGCTGGATCTAGAAAGAACTGTATTTCTAATGAAAACAACAAATACCTTTGAAGCCATGAACCTAAAAATCCCACTTGAATATAGGCAAATAAGACATTTCTGTTGGAATTGCCAAATACTCACATTCAAAAACTTTTTGAACACAAGAGTAAGTCTCAAGGAGCTATCTGGGAATTTCAAACCAAATACAAAATATCTTTGTTTCAGTATTGAAAGAGATCAACAAGAATGGGATTCCAGGATGCCACAGGATTTTAAGAATGCTATTTGAGTTTTCAGTTTTGCTAAACAAGATCAAGTTGTTGTACATCATCCAAATGAACCATGCTACTGAGAGAAAAAAAAACTCCTTTGCCTTTAAAAAAGAAAGATCATAGAATGGTTGGAAGAGACCTTCAAGACCATCAAGTCCCACCCCTTGCCATGGGCAGGGACACCTTCCACTATCCCAGCTTGCTCCAAGCCCCATCCAGCCTGGGCTTGGACAGTTCCATGGATGGGACAACCCTGCCAGAGATGCTGCAGTGCTGCAGAACAGGGTAAAGCACACCAGATCCTGGGTCTGGTGAACTCCTGCCTGTGTCAACCACCCAGACACAAATACAGGTGTTACACATTTGGAACATGAGCCTCAGTGGTAAAGAGGCTTCAAAACTCCTCCAACTGAGACCTGAGGTTGGGGCAATCACATGAGACCAGTGAGGTTTTCCAAGCCCTCTGGCTGCAGGTGGGCTGGAGACAGCACAGCAGGTCTATGACCAAGGACTAAAATCCCTTCTTTTCTTGCTAAGGACAAGGAAAACAAAAAAAGAACACAACGGTCCCCTTAAATTCTCCAAATTAAAGCCTATTAACCTATTACTTTCAAAGGTCAGCAAAGGAGTGGAGAGAAGATTCCCTGGCATTCTGTCCTCAGCCAGCAGAGAAGCTGAGGTTGAGCCCAGCCTGCTCCTGTACATGGGAAGAGCACGTTAAGCTGCAGCATTCACAGCGTGCAGCTGCTGGGATGAAATGGAATTCACATTGAAATGCATCCAAAAAAAAAAAGACACAGACATTCACAGAGAGCTGGCAAGGTAAATTTATTTGAAAGACATGACCCACCTCTTTGTAATTGCCCTGGAGATAAAGATGATTGACATGTTCAAGCAAATGGTTCCGGTCCGCTGTGTGGAGCTGGTAAATGCTAATCAGGGGGTCAAGCAGATTAGCTGGGCACTGGGAGAGCATTCCGAGCACACGGGCCTGCAGCTTCTTCAGCTTGGTGCCAGACTTCAAAAGACAACCAAAAAAAAAAATCAAACACAGGTTTGGTAAAGATGGCTGCGATTCAACGGTGGTTGGAAACGCAGCTTGTTTAAACAGAGTAAGCGAATTCCTCTGGAAGGGATTCTCCGATTTCCCCACGGAGTCTGCAAGCAGAAATCAGAACAATATGACACGCATTTTTTTCACAGCATCCACTTTAAGAATATGAAATGTTTGTGGGGTAATTCTGGAGAAGGGATAGGCCTTGTGCAAAAGTAAAATCTGAAATTGGAAAAATGCCCTCTGTGCTAACAGAGCTCTTCAAAAATTCTCCCCTCTAGCTCCCAGTAGAAAATCTTTGAATCCAGCAACTCCCCTCCAGGGAGATCTCACCTATCAGGCATAAGAATTCCATTTTCATTCTCAGGCTTGCTGCTGGGTGCATGAAGGGTAGGGAAGGCAAAAGCACCATCAAAAGATGCACAGACCCAGGTATTAATCCTTGTGTTCCCATGTGACCATTCACTCATGACACAGAAATTTCAGTGCCAGTAGCACTTCGCCGATCCTGTAACGGCAGAGCTCAACGTCTAACCAGAGCCATTTGGAAAAATGGGAAAGGAAGCAACACAAATATAAAAGTATCCTGTAGTTCAGAGCCAAAAGCTTACAGAAAAGAGAAATCTCAGTAGGTCAGAATATCTGAAGATAGAAGGAATGGTAAACATTAGGACATATAATCTGATGACCCAACTTTACAGAACTAATCATTCAGCTGCTGAAAAGGCAGACTGTTCCCATTTTCTGCATTCCCACCATATGGCAGGAATTAAGCAATCCTACAGTAACTGGTTTCTATTTGCAGAGCTGGAAGAACACACAGAGCAGATTTCTGCAACTGGGTTTCTCCTGACAGCAGGGATGTGGGCTCCAGTGGGAGAGCCTCCAGCCTGGAAAGGCTGCAAGAGCAACGCTTGATCAAAGTGGTTTGATCCGGAGAGATGGAAATCCCAGCTTTAGAGGGGAAACAGCTCTGGCAGCACAGCTCCCAATATGATTTCATTTTCAGGCCAGCATGCCACAGATAACAACATCTCAGTGTGAGTTTCACACCTTGTCACACTCTGTATAAGGCTACAGAGAAGCTGCTGGACTTTAGAATAGAGTGAAACTGGACATACTTGAGGAACAGTAAAACCAATTGCTGTCTCCTCTCTCCCAGCTCTCTTGCTTTCTCTTTTTCTAACCTGTGGGACAGCAGGATGCTCTTTTATCCAAAGCTGCAGCTCCGTGGTGATGCAATACCCCAGGGAATGCCCTTTCCCCTTCCAATCACTGCTGCTCTCCAGCATGGCCAGGAGTCCTGCCAAGGGGTCCTCCAGTCTGGCAAAGCCCCGCCTGATTTCTTCCTTGAGCTGCCAAGATACAAAACCACATTGTCATGTACAAAAAGATTAGTGAATCCTCCCTTCCCCCAGCTGAACACAAAGCTTTATTTTTTTTAATTTAATCTATTCAGAGAGGTAACTGTTGCTATTCAGCCACCATCCGCGCCTCCAGTGACTTTTCATGTCATTACAGATTCCTTCATGGCTCACTGCACCTCAAACCCAATGGGAAAAGCAGCAATTGTCCACACTAATTATCCCATAAAGACAGAGAAGTTGTTCTGTGGGGCAGACAAAGGGGCTTGGGATTTGGAGGAGAAGGAGAAAAGAAGTGAGCTGGAGAGAGGGGTGTTATTGGGAAAATGGCAATATTTGAGGTAGAGCAGTGGGCTCAAAAACCTGCTGATCTTCTAAGATACCTACAAGGAGCAGTACAAGAACCCCTCCTCACGGCTGCACAACAAACTTGCATATTTGACCTTATGCCCACTTCCGCCACAATGGTGACTGTAATCGGGATATTTGGGAGTCTCAAAATAGTTTGGATTTTACACTCAGAATAAAGTGAATGAAATATCTGAGTTCGAATTCTGTCAGATTGTCACCATTCAAATCTGTGCTCCTTCTCCCAAAGCTCCCTGACCGCCTCCTGCCCCTGCACACCTCCATGAGCCTAAAGGCCCCACAAAGGGGCTCAGAACATGGGAAAACTCCATGCCATAAATCTTAGGAATCCCAGGGTGATATGTTTAGAAATGTGAAGGAATTGGACCCTCACTTTGTGAATGTTAATAGGCTACTTACTCCCCATCTGGTAGAAGTGATAAATTAGCAGTACTGAGCAATATCTCTATAATGTTTACATTAGAAGTAGTTTCCAGGGAGCTGGGAGGGTTGGCAGGGTGAGGAAGTGGCATCCTCAGTGCCCACACAGGACCTCTCCCTGCATGGTACATCACCAGCGTGGAGCAGGGCGAAAGCAGAGACAGAAAACAAGAAATCACTGAGAGCAGCTGCTCTCTTTCTTTTCTGGCTAAAAAGCCAAATCCAAAAGATGCTCATTCCTGCTGCAGCCAGCACTTGTAATTTACTGGATTTCATGGCCCCATTCGGAGCTTCCAGTGGAAACTGCATAATACAAAGTTTGAAGAACGACATGGAAAACAAAATAAAATCTACAGAAAATTTGCCAATTAATTTGTTCTTTTTTTGTTCATCAACAATTTTTACTGGAACACAGTCATTTTCCAGAGTGTCTTTCATGTCTGGAAAACCCACAGAACCTATGACTTAGGACAGAAACTGTTTCTTTCTCACTAGGCTATCAAAGGCGGTACGAAAAAGCTGATAACTAACAGAGATGTGACTTTAGATAAGAGATTTCTCCCTATAAGTAATTTTCCCTGTGGCAAGTTTTCAATGTTAAACACAGGGCTCCAGCTTCGCTGGGAGATGCAGCAGAAGGCAAAGCCGAGCTCTGATCCAACCACAAACATCCAATACAACAGCCAAAGGAAAACAAAGCAACTGGCCAACTGCACTGCTCTGTTTGGAAATGGCTTTTTTCCCCTCAAAGCCCCACTTCAGCATATTTGGAGCTTCCACTACCCTGCTGAGCTCCTCCTTGGGCTGGGATCTGGCAGGATGGGCTCCAGCAGACACCAGGTCCTGCTGGCACCGGCAGAGCAGCTCCCAGCACTGACGCAATCGCCGGCAGCACAAACTGTGCTCATCTGCACTGAGTCTGGCCTTCGTAGCAGTGAGACTGTGATGAGCTGGGAAAAAGCCTCCTTCCAAACCTCCCAGCAAGCCTTCAGCTATGGCATCTATGTCTGAGGGGGAAAGGCAAAGAACAAAAAGGGCACGAGACACCTAAATCAGAGAGGAAAGAGTGCTGTGCTGCCTGGCTAGTCCCTCTGCCAGAGAAGGATTCCTCTCAAACGTGTAATTGCCATTTCCATTTCAATTGATTCCCATGGCAGGGAATGCTCCTTGGGGGATTTCTACAGCCTGACAGATCATGGGAATAGGAAAATGTTGCTGATGCTCAAACTACACACTGCTTTATTCAGCTTTGGTCCCCTATTTCTAGTCCCACAGCTCCAGGCAGTCTGCTGATGCTTCCTGGTTATTCCCAAACTGTCATTCCTATGTAGGAAATGACCATTTCTTACACCCATGTTCCAGAACTTGAGTCACACAGTGGCAGACACATTCCTGCCCATGGTCACTGATTTGAGACCAAGGGGCTGATTTCATCCCAGCTCATGGATGAACAATACTGACCTGCAGGCACACACAGCAAGAAGCAAAGAAGCTCCAACCACGTACCTGGCACTGGAGCAGGCTGAGCTGGATTTAAGTCAACTTCTCTCAGTTATTTGCGCTGGACATTTGGGTGGCAGCAGCAGCACAACCCACCTGAGCTGCACACAGAGGGCAGAGCAGCCCAGCCCCTCAAAACAAAGCCTACACTTTCTGTGGGTGCACAGCCCTGGGCATGGATCAGTGTGAGGAGCATGTGTCAGAATCCACTGGGACATTCCTGCTGTGTCTCCCCACAGTAGCCAGGCCCACCACAGCCCTCTCCACTGTTCCAGAAAGGCTTTCCTTGGGGGTCAGAACTGCACCCTCCAGGTTGAGAAACACCCTCCTGCCCAGCACACAGCCTGGAGGATGGGACACACCTGCAAACCCCACTGGGGACCTGCAAACCCCAGGCACCACTGGGGTGCCCAACAGAAGAAAGATGTGGAGCTGTAGGAATGAATCTAAAGGAGGCCACTAAGTTGGTCTGAGGGCTGGAGCCCCCCTGCTCTGGAGCCAGGCTGGGAGAGCTGGGAGTGTTCACCTGGAGAAGGCTCCAGGGAGAGCTCAGAGCCCCTTCCAGGGCCTAAAGGGGCTCCAGGAGAGCTGGAGAGGGACTTTTTGTGAAGACATGGAGGGACAGGACACAGGGAATGGCTTCCCAGTGGCAGAGGGGAGGGATGGATGGGATATTGGGAAGGAATGGTTCCCTGGGAGGCCCTGGCACAGGGTGCCCCGAGAAGCTGGGGCTGCCCCTGGATCCCTGGCAGTGCCCAAGGCCAGGCTGGACAGGGCTTGGAGCAGCCTGGGACCGTGGAAGGTGTCCCTGCCCATGGCGGGGTGAGACTGGGTGAGTTTTAAATTCCTTCCCAACCTAAACCAGTCTGTGACTCCATGGCTCCTGGGGATCCTCCACCCCCAGCAGGATCACTGCAGTGCTCTTTGCCAAAGGACATGTCCATGGGAGGCTTTGTCTTTTCCAGAGTATTTTTCTTCCCAATCCACATACAGACCCCAGGGTACTCAGTGTAGAGATTTTGATGATTTCTCTTTCCTGCTGTTGTTTTGTGGGATTAACTTCCCTCCAGACCTAAAGGATAATATTTTTTTTCCTCCAGCTCTAACAAAACTTGATGGAAAGCTCAAGGCTTCAGAGTTGCTGAGCTCAAGTCTCCGCCAGTGAGCGACCATTTGGAAAGGCACCTCTCACACCGGGTTTCCAGTTTTTTATTCCAGCTGGCAACCACAGACTACCAGTAATGGAAAGTCTAAGAGCAGCAGACCAGGACAGTGACTAAGCACTGCAGACACCCAGGATGGAGCACGTCCACCAGGTCCTCAGCCACGCTGGCCATTCCACACTGGACTCCACGGGGTTACGTGGGAGCTGCAGGGCTCTGGGCCTTCTAGAAAAGGAACCATCTCACTTCTGAACCTGCCTGAGCAGCACAGAGTTAAACATGGAAAACTCATCCCTTGGCTGATGCATCTGCTGTTTTTGTTAGTTTTCAAGCTCCCAAATTTAGATGAAATATATTTTACTGCCTATGAGAAATCTCCACGTAGAGCCCATAGGTTGCTGTATAAAAATACAGCACTAATTTTAGACAGCAGTGTAAATTACATTCACCACTCTAAAAGGCAAAACCAAACCAAATTAGAAAAAAAAAAAAAAAACCTTCAAATATGAAAGCTTTGATATATCCACTTGGCAAAAAGCATTTCTCTACCGACTTCAACTCTCATTTTTTTCAGCTACTAGAAATATTCCTTTCCCTCCCGCCAAGATCCTCCATTTAATGGACAAAAAAAGTGTTTAAAACAAAACAAAAGCAACTTTGATTTTCTTTCCTTCTGTAACTCAGCCCTGGAAACTCCAGCTCTTTTCTAGGAGCCCCTGAGCTGCTCCCCATCACACAAAGCTACCTTTTCTTTTCACTTGTAGCTGCAAATGCAGAGGCTCTTCCCCTGAGTGCTGGAATGAAAGCAGCCGTGAAGGATGGCGGGTCTGACCCGAGCGTCCTGTGCCTGGACATGCTCTGCATCCAGAGGAACTGCTGTGTGCAGGGCTCAGTCTTACCTTCCCCAGCTCATGCTTTGTCCAGAGGAGCTGAAGGGTTTGCAGCAGTAGGAGTGGGTCCTGGCCTGGAGGAGGGGGAAGAAAGAGAGAAAAGGAGGGAGAAAAACAAAACAAAACAGATTTATTGGCTCTGTAGAGGCAGCCCAGACACACTGGGGCATTGTTTCACCCCAGAGAAATCAGCTACTCCGTGTTGGAAACCACCAAGCTCCAACTGCCAGTCAGGATTAGTGTGTAAAACCCTGCACTCTGAAATCCTCACAAAATCACAGCCAGCAGCCAGGCACGGCTTTAACTCAGCACCCCGTGGGCTCCTGCCCCCAAAGCTGTGCTGCATTTACAGCCCAGTCCTGCTGCTGCTCCGCAGCCTGCCCCCCACCCCTTCCCACAGGAAACCGAGGGGTCCTGGAAGAGCCAGCAGCTCGCACAGGTCAGGAGGGATGATCAGCACAGGAGATTTCAGTGCCTGGCTCTGCAGTGGAAGCTCCTGGCAAGCTGGGGATGGAGGAGGGAGCGGGTGACTCCGGGCCAGCACAGGGACCCGTGCTCGGGGCGCTGCCCTGCCAGGCTGGACAACAACGGGGCTGCAGCGGGATTCAGGCAAGAGGCTGCCTGAGGAAGAGGGAAGATGAAAGGCTGCTGTGATGAGTGGCAAGGCTAAACAAAGAGGGATCAAATATTTCAAAAGAAGGTTATTTGGAATTTTCCTCTTACTTTTTGCCAAGTTACTGCAGAACTTGCATCCAGTTGCTCTTTTATGTGTTATCATTCCTCATACAGTCATTGATCATACCATTATTCATCACATCAATATTCATCACGCCAGTATTTCTAAAACAATTGTTTAGGAATGCTTCATTTTAAAAGCAGTAACATGTTTGATATCTGATTCTACTTAATTCACAATCATTTACTTACAAAACCATGAGACAAAATATTCTGAATGAAAATTGTCTGCAGCATCAACTGTTTAAATGCGAAGAATGAATTCAAAAATCTGAATGAACTCTCCAAAACCACTCCTCCTAGTGCACCTCCTCTTATGTTTTCATACAGCCAAAAGAAAAACGTTAAACTGAAAAGGAAACTTCCTTTCAATCACCTTCTGTGTTTTACAGTTCCTAAAGAGCTCATTTCCAAATGCTAGATTTCATGCTCAGTATCCCATCGCACTTCATATTTCAGGTCACAAAAAACTCCTTCAGCTGTGAAAGGCTCTACCTCATCCAACTGAACTCTGAGGCACTGCATTTATAAAATATTTGAAGTAGCAAGCTGATTACTGGTTGAGCCAAGAACATGATAGCGTTCCCATTATCCACTAACCTCTGGGAAACACCAGCCAAATTAAAAATGCCACATTTACAATTCACAAGATAATATTTTCTCTCATCTCTGGTTGTTCTGAAATGTTGAACTCTCCAAACACTGGCTGTTGTCAGCTACTGCTCCTCCTTTGGAGAAAGAAAAGGCTCTTTTTACACCAAAACAGAAGAAAAGCCAGATCCCTCCTCCCCAGTAAATTAGCAAATTACAGTCAAATTCAGTCCATGTGTGTGTGCATATCTGCACACTCTCTTCTTGGCCTGACTCTCAAAGAAATTTATACACACAGAGGAAAAAAAAAGAGAATGCAACGCAGTGTGTAACCAAATACACTGTAAATCTGAGCTGTAATTAATGCAGGGAACAGGCTGGAATGATACAGGAAATAAGAGTGGTTAGGAGAGCAGTGTTTCACTTCAGATACAACCAATAATTCAACTTGTTAAAAGCTTTCTAAATCTCAGTCAACAAACCCAGACCTCTTCTTACTGTTTCCTACCTTCCCTCCCTGCCACTGAAACCTGAGCTGATACAGCCAGAGGAAAACGTCTCTGCAGCCAGTCTGACCCAGGTCAGCGGTGCCAGCGTGGCACTGAGCAGCCACAGGTACACTGGGACACCTTCCCTGCCCCAGAGCCGGGCTCTGGACACACCCAGAGCTGGGGTGTTTCCATAGAGCCCCCCCGGCATCCAGCTCCAGGCTCCTCAGCACAGGAGGGACACGGACCTGCTGGAGCACTCAGAGGAGAAGCTCCAGGGAGACCTCAGCGCCCTTTCCAGTGCCTAAAGGGGCTCCAGGAGAGCTGGAGAGGAACTGGGGACAAGGGATGGAGGGACAGGACAAGAGAGAATGGCTTCCCACTGCCAGAGGGCAGGGATTGAACAAGGAGAGAAACAGAAATCCGCTGGTGTCTGCACGGGGCTGTTCCCTTCCTCACCTGGTAAGGCTTCTGGGAATCTAAGGATGAGACACAGTCAGAGGCCAAACATAACAAACCTCATGCTCTTGTCTCATGCCACCAGAGGGAGGACACCACAGTTCATGCTGGACCTTGAGCTATTTCATCCAGTTACTCTCCAGCTGAGAAAGAAGATGGAAATGTGAAGGTCTTCATCATTTGGTCTCCTGAAAGAAATGAACAATTCATCTGCTCTGTCTCCTGCAGGACATCTCTGGAGGACTGTCCTCCTCATGGTTCTCCTGGCACCCCTAAAGAGTGAAAAATGAGTGTCTTTGACATGGATAATTAATCAAGAACTACCGCTGTACTCTGACGGGATACCAGACAGGTACCTGCCCATCCACATCCAAGAGGGAACAAGAGAAGCAGCAATAAACTAATGACAGGACATCCAAGGAAAAACAACAGGATCTTATGGGGAGCTTCATAAGCCTTCCAGAAAAACCTCGAGAGCAGGCAGCTGTTCCACACAGCAGGGAGCGAGGGAGAAGCACAAGGGAAGGAGGGATAGAGCGAAGTGACTGAAAACCAAGTGGTCAGAACTGAACCACAAGTGCATCTGGGCTCAGCTCTGGACAAGAACAAGGCAAGGATGGGGCATGGTGGCCAGAAAAACTCCATCATGTCCCGCCAAGGACACCCAGAAGATCCACTGCTAGAGAGAACTTCAATCCTGCACAGAGTCCTACATTCTGAAGAGATATCCAGCTATGAGCAAGGGGCATTTGATGAGCAAAATAAAAACGAGGGTGCAAAACAGCAAAAAAACCCCCAGTGTGGAAAGTCAGGGAACACCAGCTCCCCCTGCTCCAGCTGTGAGCAGCTGAGGAGGGGCAGGAGATGTGTCCCAGGCAGCTGAGCCCACCCAGTTCCTAGACTGAGCTCAAGAGAAAGTGCTCTGTCTGACACTGACCCTTCACAGCTCCCAAAAAGGGAGTTGCAGACCTTAAAACAGCTGGAAAAGCCTCACCAAATCAAGGTTAGAGCATGTTGGTGGAGACCTCAAAAAGACACATCTGCACCCACTCCAACAAGATACAAAAGACCTCAAGTTCTAGCACTGACAGTTTCTCCCAACAGCATGTTCCTGTTTTAAACATTTTACATTAATATATTTCCTTTGAAAGTTTTTCATTCTGAAAATTAATGAGCTCTGCCCTGAACCTGGTACCAAAATTGCAGGAGATGGTAAATCAAATGTCTTCCAGTTCTCAAGATCTGTGGTTACATTTCAAAACCATATAAACCACAAAGCTTATATTTTTGAGTTAGAAAAGTGCCTTTGAGGAAAGCCATAAACTACTTTCTGTTCATTCTCTCCATTTCCTTTGTGCATCCATCACTCAAACCCTGCTGTGATCACAACAAAAGCAGTGCCCGGGGGCTGGTGAGGTAAGCACTGGATTTGTTGGTGGGGTTTGCAGTGTTGTCCTTGCAAAATTCTGCTGCATTATTCACCAGTGCAGCTGAAACGCCCTGGCAAGAGAACCCCACTGTTCTGACTGAGCCTCCTTGTGTCTCTTGCCTGAGGAAAGGGACACATCCAACCCCAGAGGAGGAATTTCCCAATGAAAAAACCTCCTGACACTTCCTCTTTGTGCCCAAAGCCATTAAATACCACGTGGCCCAAAACCTGGAAGAATTACAGTCAGCAAAAGAAAAGATACTGAATGAAAAAAAAGCAACCCCAACGAAGGTGGAAAAAGTGAGTGAAATGCAGGGTTACAGCCCCCAAACTGTCACAGCTGAAAGTCATGGACAGGAAAGGTCAAGAACAAAATGTTAATTATAGAATCACAAATTCATGGAATCACAGAATCTCCCAAGCTGGAAGGGACCCACCAGGATCATCCAGCCCAGCTCCTGGCCCTGCCCAGACACCCCAACAATCCCACCCTGGGCATCCCTGGCAGTGCTGCCCAAACGCTCCTGGAGCTCTGGCAGCCTCGGGGCCGTGCCCATTCCCTGGGGAGCCTGGGCAGTGCCCAGCACCTCTGGGGGAAGAACCTTTCCCTGATCTCCAGCCTGAGCCTGCCCTGGCCCAGCTCCAGCCGTTCCCTGGGTGCTGTCCCCGTCCCAGGGAGCAGAGATCCGAGCTGCCCCTCTGCTGCCCTACAATGGTTATGTTTTCTTTAGGCAGCCAGCTTGTCCCTCTGCCCTGCAAGTTAATGGAATTTTAATAAACGTTTAATGGAATATCCAACACATTCAACCCACCCAGTAAACAATCAGTGAATTTTTACTATTATTTATTGTTTTATGTGCCTTCTGTCCCAATAAATCCTGGGAATCTGTGCTGCTCATCTCAACATCTCATGTCTTTGAGATGTATTTCTGAAAGCAAAATTAAAATTCAAGATATTTCCATGTCCCCCTTAGGGCAGGTGGCCCGTTCGGACTTAAAAACTCCAATTTCTCAGCGAAGGCAATGCACAGGCTGGGGGTTTGGGTGAGCAGAGGAATTCACCGTGCCCCTGTTCCAGCAGCACGACGGGCACACCCGGTCTGGGTCATTTAAATTGCAGCTGAGGACAAACAAATTGTGTGTTATGTGTGAATTAATAGAAGTCTCTTATCCAAACCTAGTTTGTCTCAAATTTGTTCAGAAGTAGCTACAGCTCACACCAAGTGTGTGCTGACTTTGCAAAAGAACAGGCACAGAAATAATATCACCTAGACAGAGCAAAAATGAATGCATACATTTTCTGGTGCCCAAATTTGAACCTCTGAGGACAAGCTGACCTAATTAAAAAGGTACAAAATTCCTCTGTAGAAACTCACAGATTGTGACACCTTCCGGGTGTTCTTGCTGTGCCTCCCTTTAATGAGCACACGTAACATAAATAAACCTTTCAGTTTATTATTGTGAGGAGTGAGCACTTGGTGATGGATCCCAATCTCCACTGACTGCAGTGATGAGTCCCTCACGAGGGATAAAAGCAGCCAGAGGTGTTCCCTGCACTGCTCAGGTAGCAGTGTCTGCAGGGACAGGGGAATGCTGCCAGGACAGGCTGCTCCATTTCCACCACTGAATCTAACAGAGACAAATTTACAAGAGGATCAGATGTCACAGAACTATTTGGTTTCAGAAACAATACATTGCTCTGCTTTAGCACCATTTCCAGAGCGCCGAGACTCTCTCCCCATCCCAGCAACCCATTCCTTCACTGTGCCTCCCACAAAAGGCAAACATGAATGTCTAACTGTGCATTTAGCTGAACTCACACAGCAAGGAAATGAAGCAAGAAGATGGAGAGAATCCTTTATTTGGCCTGTCTGGCTCACTCCAGCCTTGGCTCAGTGTCCAGTTTCAGCTGCTGTTTTCTGATCCACAGAGCTCTGAACTCAGCAGCACCAAGCCCTTCACATCTCGGGAGGGAAGGAAGCACACCAGCGACCACAGTCCTGAACTCCTCACGCCACACACCTCCCCTGTAATTTTAACATTAAAGACAGAGCCTCTGGGGAGGTCTGGGAGTCCAGGCCTACCAAGGGAAAGGCATTTCTTACTTGCTCCTCCAGCTCCTCATCCACACATTTGGATTCCCTTTCCGCACTAATGCAGCCAGTGGGAGGATCTACATCAGACAGGAGCGGAAAATATCCCAAAACGCTCCGAGTTCCTCACTTGTAATCACCTGACTGTGAACATCAGCTTGTTCTCAGTTGCCAGAAACCTCATGTAAGATGAATGGTTCCATACTTCTCCATTCATCAGCCAGCTGTGACTGCTCTGTTTCTCCAGCCCTGTGATGACAGCCACCTCCTGCTTGCCAGGAGAGACATGAAGGCCCCTGTGGCCTCTCTGTAGCAGATGAAGATTCCCACAGCTGGGACTGGTACTGAAATAAAGGGGTCACATCACCTAACACACTGCCACAAGCTGGCTCAGGCATCACTGATTAATGTTTTGTTCATAGGCCAGATGGAAAAGTCAGCCCAGACTGATTCCTCCCAGTCCAGTTGTCTGCCTATATGGAGAACAGGGACAAAGCTTTACTCCAAACCAACTGAGACGGTCGTTTCATTCAGCAGGAAACATTTTGCTTCACTTCAGGGAGGAGGTCAGTATCTAGAGGCTTATCTTTTTGTGGTTCTTCATCATCTTCCAGACAGACCTGGTTTAACAGAAACTTCTAATTCAGCGATGCACTTTGCAAGGTACAGGCCAGCAATTCCTCCATGAGTCTCTGGTTTGGATCTACTCTGTTAATGTGCCAACATGCAATTATGTATCATAGAATTAGTCCTACTGAATGTGTTCTCTAATATCCTTGCATAAGCTTATACCAAGCACACAACCACAGGATGGCTGGGGCTGCATCTGGCCCTGCAGGCAACACTCATCTCATGTTCCTCATTTGGTTCTTCTAGACAAAAGCCAGAATTCCTCAGGTGCCATTAGCTGAGCCCACACTTTCCTGGGATCACTCTGTGAAGCCATGCCTTGGTCTGTGCTGCTGACTACATCGTTACTGAAAAGCCAGAATTAGGAGCTTGAACAGAAATGTGGTGGAGAATGAGGTGCACAGGCAGAACATGCAGAAACTGCCCTGCTGGAGAGGGAAGAGGGAAATGAACAGTGTATTGAAAGCGAGACAAGCTTTTCTAGAAAAGAAGCCAGCCTTTCTCAATGGCAACAAAAATCACTCTCTAACTAAGGGCAAGTGAGATCCTTTCCATTCTAAGAAATTTGAGTTATGAAAACATAATACGAACCCTCAGCATCTGGCTGATACATGCTCGATTTCTAAGTGAGTCAGAAGTTCACATTCTTCTGCTGCAGCCTCCCAACTGAAAACAATCCCCACACTTCAAGCACAAGAATAATAAAGCACACATATGCTTCTTATAAAACAATCCTTACAAATAACCATGCTTTTTGTTTTCATAATGGCTAAAATTCATCATTTCCCCCCCAAAAAGCACAGATCAAACAAAATGCACTCTCATTAAAAGAGAAGGCTTGCTTGGCTGAGCACAACAGGCAGTGACATTGCCCTCTTATTTTCTTAGAGCCTTCTGTCAATGGACGGACAGGAGAGCTGCTCCCCAGGCTCTGTGGGGCAGGGCAGGCTCAGCACAGCCCCACCCAGTGCTCCAAACAGGGGCTTTCCTCCCCTCTGCCCACATCAGCCCTGAGAACATCCACATCCCTCTCCCTCCCAGAGTGTACAGACACCTGAGCAACAACAATATCACGGAATCCCAGACTGCTCTGGGTTGGAAGGGACTTAAATCCCATCCAGTCCCATCCCCTGCCATGGGCAGGGACACCTCCCACTCTCCCAGGCTGCTCCAAGCCCCAGTGTCCAGCCTGGCCTTGGGCACTTCCAGGGATCCAGGGGCAGCCACAGCTGCTCTGGGCACCCTGTGCCAGGGCCTCCCCATCTCCCAGGGAACAATTCCTTCCCAATATCCCACCCATCCCTGCCCTCTGGCAGTGGGAAGCCATTCCCTGTGTCCTGTCCCTCCATCCCATGTCCCCAGTCCCTCTCCAGCTCTCCTGGAGCCCCTTTAGGCCCTGGAAGGGGCTCTGAGGTCTCCATGGAGCTTCTTCTCTCCAGGTGAACAGCCCCAGCTCTCTCAGCCTCGCTCCAGAGCAGAGGGGCTCCAGCCCTTAGATCATCTCCTCTGGACTCTCTCCAGCAGCTCCAGGTTCTTCCTGGGCCCTGGGCCCCAGGGCTGGGGCAGCTCTGCAGGTGGGGTCTCACCTGAGCAGGCAGAAGGGCAGAACCCCCTCCTTCACAACACCTGGGCACCACACCCAGCATGGGCACAGAGGGTACCCTTCAGAGCTGGTGCCAACTCAAGAAATAAAAATGAAACCTCACTAAGGAATTACCCAGCTCTGGGACATCGTCACAGTGCCTGAGATGAACCAGCCTGGGCAGCAGAAACTTCCCTTGCCCAGGAGTGAAGGAGCCCATCTCACGCTGTCACCCTGAACACAGGTGTGACATCACCTCAGACAAACAGAGGTCATTTGGGGACGCTTTCAGTGCACCCTGGCTGGACAAGAAGTGCAGCAATTTGTACAGAAATAGCAAATCTAAAAATAACACCAAGAGGTTGCTTTCTAGGCAGTTAATGAAATCCAACTTCATAAAAGCCTAAAAATGTAACAATCATAAACCTTTTGCAGGTAATTGGCAACACTCTCACACGGTTTCCTCCTCTGTCAGATGGGCTCTAACCTCAGTGTCAAGGGCTCTGCAGCACCAGGACGACAATCTCTGGCACGGGACAGTCGGGACACACATGGGAGGGGAGGACAGCACTGCAGTGCCTCATCCCCTTCCCAGTTTACACCTCTCCCTCCACCTCATGGCCAGGCACAGCCAGAGGGGCGGCTCAAGGCCCTGAGCTCGGTGGATCCCCATCCTGAACAAACTCGGATTTGTGCTGTTGTGTTCAAAACTGTTTAAAAAAACCCCACAGTTTCATCATAGTTTTTCTTTTCCTTCAAAAATTCAGCCAGGCTACCCTTACTTACTTTAGGCACCAGCTCCATGCATTTTTTCAGTGATGAGAAGAATTAGGTTTTATTCCCATAAACCAACTCAGTGTTGAGGGAAGGGTGAGCAACGAGTCACCACGTTCCCAGAAGGAGGACAACAATCAGTGTTGTGGAATGAGCCATTCCTCACATCCCACTGTCCTGCCAACCTCCTCAGGCAGAAACAGGAGGATCTGTCACAATCAGGGCGCAAGTTAATGTCCTTACACTGAGTTAATGGCACTTCCATAGAAATTAAAATTCACTTTAAAAACATCTAAAACAGCGCTCCAGAAAACTAACCATTTCTTCTTTCAAACTTGTCACTCCTGCAAAGGGAAAGAAGACTGATATTGTCCAGGATAAAAGGGGAAACTTCTTAATTATGTAAGACACCGAGACTGCCAGGAACAGCAGCAGCCCCAGAGGATTCAAATGCAGGATGGGAAAGAATCACCAGATCCAGAGTACTATCACAGAGCTAAAATGATATCTATTTTTTTGCCTCCAGACATCTTTGGAAATCCCCAAGTTCTAAACCTAACAACCTTTAACTGTGTGTCCGAAGTAGTTTTATATGAAAAAACCCACCTGGTAATTCTAAAAAGCTGTAGTACATATTTTGAAGCCATCCAACTTTCTTTTGAGAACAGTAACAATAGTCTGATTCTTGTATAAAAGACATTCCCACCTTTTCTTCTGCCAGTTCCTCACTTGAGCACATTTCAGCAGCACGGCAGATGCAGAACGGGGGCAGGGCCTCTCCCTTTCCGAGGTCAGTGTGTATGGTGGCCATGGGCTGAGCCAGCCAGGCCCTGGACAGAGCCGAAGTGCTGGGCAGTGGAGGACTCACCAGCCTTGCAAGTGTTCAAAAAAGGTGCAGATGTGGCACTTGGGGACATGGTGACATGTTTACTCAGGTAAACAAAATGGAGGAGACCCATCTGTTCAGACCGAATCAAGCTCTTGAGAGGCAGAAGGAAATCGCTGCTTTGCTTATGTTGAATAAAAGAATGGTTAAACTTCTAAGTTAAAAGAATTTCTCCTTCCTCCTCTGGCTAATGACATCTCAGAGTGGTAGATTAAGACTCCATCTCTGGCAGAATCCCATACTGGTTTGCTGGAAGGGCCCTTACAGATCATCTCATTCCAACTCCCCTGCCATGGCAGGGACACCTTCCACGACGCCAGCACTGATACTCAGCGTCATCAGAACCTTCAAACAATGTGTTCTTCATCCATATTTCTGCTGCTGCTTTTGAAAATCCCACCATGAGGTGTCAGAACAGTTCCAATCACTCCCAAATCCTAAATCTGCTCCCTCCACACACAAAGCTCTCCAGGTCACCCTTAAGTGTTTGCAGAACAGTCGAATGCTTTTCCCAAAGCCGGCTGGCTGAAGCTGCAGGCATTAGGACAGGCTGCAGACGTTACACACAGGCTCAGGCAGAACCTTGCCCAGTACCTCACACCACGCTCCCACTGACTACAGAGCTGCCTCCAAGCCTTTCCAGTGCTCCTAGCACCAAATCCATGGCCAAATAAAAGATCTCACTGCTACTTAAGACAAAAGTAGTGATGGCTGTTCGCTTCCAAAATTTATAGCTGCACCTCCTAGGTAAAATAAAACACTCTATTTTTGAGAGGTCCTGCACATTAAAGTCATAGCTCTGGGGAGGTTAAGTGGAAAAGCCAGGATACCTGTCAGCTCAGCACCAATGTATTTGAAGGGATTTGGTGGTTTCCATGGTGATGGGGAGGGTAAGGGGCTGCCTAGTTCCAGCTCTGACTGACGCACATCTCAAACAATCGCTCTCTTCCTGTTCGTATGGCACAAGAAAAACAGGATGCTGAGAGGTGTTTATCTGAGAGAGTGAGATAAGCAAGCGCACTGCGAGTTCTCAAAGTATAGGAGTTCACCAACGAGATGTTACAGACTTTCTGTGGAAAAAAAAAAATCCCAGTGCTGCCATGCTGAACGTGATTAAATTATGCATGGAAAGGTCCTTTCCCTTGGAAGCCGCAGGAAACCGTGCGGAGCTGGTATATGAGCCCTGAATACCAATGGAAAGTCTCTTTAGTGTGTGGTACCGAGTTACAGCGCTGAATGAAAGCAGAGAACCAGCTCAGTGTGTGATATCTGCCACCCCAAGCCCTGCCCGGGGCCCACGGAGGGGTGGCCTACAGAGAGTGGGCGGCTGCACAGAGAGCTCAGGCTGCTCTAAAGGGCTCTGTGCCCGTGAGCACCAGCTCACACGCACTGCTCAGGCCTCCCGCCCAACCTGAGGCACTTTGCAGCATTTTAAATGTCCTTCAGTGCTTGAGAGGGAATCTGCCCCTTCCTTATCCCAGCTTCATCAGTGACAGAACCTGCAAACCACACAGTGATTAATTACCTGCTCTCTAATCACCATGAGCTGGTACAGCCCAGCAGCGCTCTGGGGTTTAGAGCTGAAAATCTCATGTCCAAAAAGCACAGCAGCATTGTCCAGGGGTGGTTCTGGAGCAGGGGAAGGCACCTTCACACCCTTGTCACACGTGGGCACAAGCAATACCCCTGTCCAGATGCTGGGCAAAGCCATGGCACGAAAACAGGGCCTGGCTGGACATACTGGAGCTGACCTGGGGTCACAGTGGCTTTAATGCATCTCTCCCGTCCACTTACAGAATCACAGAATCTCCTGAGCTGGAAGTGACTCACAAGGACCATGCAGTCCAACACTGGAATTCCAGCTGCACTAGTCCCATCTTGTGGCTACCAAAACTATCCCATCATAGTCAGGAATTGTTGCAACTCAGTTCTCTAAGAACAGGCCTGGTTCCCAAAGCCCTGTAAGAAACAACAGACGAGCTTCACCACCTGTGTCATCCACTTTGGAGGACACAGGGTAGGACAGATCTGTATGAGAAAGTGGATTTCTGCTTTATGTAAATTTTGTTTTCCCAGTCATTGCACATATTTAAGACAGTATCAAAGGAACAAAATGGGAACCCAATCATTGTCTCTGGCTTGGCTGGCTTACAGATCAACTCCCTGCCTTTAATTCTAGGAAGTGAGTGACCGCGGAGCCTCCTGACAGCCAAGGGCCGTCCTTTTTCCATCTGACTCGCTGTTTGTCTTGGAAGTAGCCAGGTTAAGGCTGTCCCATTCAGCCTGCAGCAGAATGTGGGGCAGATGGAAAGAGGGAAAGACAGACAGAGAGACACTGCAAAGACTGAGAGACAAAGCCCGGTGGCGGGATGAAAGAGCACGGAACGAAGGCAGGGCCCAGCCAAGCCAAACAAAGTTTTCCTTGAGTGATTACATCTGCCGGAGAGTCCCCAGCTTGCACTCTCCTTGCTGAGAAATTCTTTTAATTGTGTCTAGGACATTTAAAAAAATCCCAAGAAAAGCTCCTCTGTAATCGTGAGAGCTCTGAACTGTGTGAACTTTTGTCGTGCTGAATCACCGATAGCTCGCTGCAAACTTCTGCCACTGAAGCAGGGCTTTGCTGAGGGAGAGCCCTGGGGAGGGAAAACTGGTAATAAATCTCCATTTCTTTTTTCCCAAGGACAAACAAACAATTAAGACAAATTCTTCTCCCTCCCAATGTCTGTATAGCTCAGTGCAAAGTGCATCCAGCAGAAAATGAGAAAAGATCTGTTCTCAGATTGGCAAAAAATTAAGTAAGGTTAAATGAACGATGTGTAGAGCCAAAGCCTACAGCTCTGTGAAATGGGCACCTCCCGGGGGCCAGCAGGGACAGTGGCTCTTCCATAGCCACCAGAGCCACTCAGTGCTGGGTGAGGGAGGAGGGGGACAGTCGGGCAGGAGTGTATGGCCAGCACCTGCACCCCACAGCTCCACAGGGTGCCACGGGCAAGTCCTTGCAGATATGAAAATCAACACTTGTGAGCCACAAAGACAGATAGATATTAAGCAATCTTCAAAAGCCATGATCTTGCCTTGACCAGACACACTTCAGGGGTTAGCTGAGTGCCACTGCCCCGGGCTTCACATCACGGGTCCAAATCCCTTGTCTGTGGCAAACCCCCCTCATCTTCAGGACTGTTTTCACAGCATTAATTTTCCTCCACCACTCACTGTGATAACCAGAAATGCCAGAGAGTTGAGAGACTCCGAGCACCTCAGTTCTCTCCTTCAGAGCCCACACATCTGCCTGCACCCTCAGGTAACTGGGTATTTGCATTTGCCACATGTGAGGGTCACTCACTGGAGGTCACTACACAGGCAAGGCTCAATGTCAAGGACCAAATCAAAGATAACAAGGTGGATGAGCTGCCTGCCCTGACAGTCACACAGCCCACTGTGTCACAGGGTGGGGTACTCCAGTAAGGAGGGAAGACCAACATGACTGCACCTCTAAAACAGCCACCCAAAGGTGGGCTTGGTGTGTGCACGTTTCCTCACGCGTTTTGAATTAATACTTGGTTGTATTTCCCTACTTGGCTGGTGCCAAGACTTAAGTAGGACGTAAACTGTCCGAAAGTTCTCGCTAGAATCACAGAATCTCCTCAGCTGGCAGGGACCCACCAGGATCATCCAGCCCAGCCCCTGGCCCTGCACAGGCACCCCGACAACCCCACCCTGGGCATCCCTGGCAGCGCTGCCCAAACGCTCCTGGAGCTCTGGCAGCCTCGGGGCCGTGCCCATTCCCGGGGGAGCCTGGGCAGTGCCCAGCACCTCTGGGGGAAGAACCTTTCCCTGACTCCCAGCCTGAGCCTGCCCTGGCCCAGCTCCAGCCGTTCCCTGGGTGCTGTTGCTGTCACCGGGAGCAGAGATTGGAGCTGCCCCTCTGCTTCACCTCCACAGAAAATGAACTTAGCCAAAACATAGATCTGCTCTTGCTGGGCCAGGGAATTGAAGCAACTCAGTGAAGGCTCCAAGGTACCAGCACAGGAGCAAAGAGGTGACTCATGTACCAGGACTGGGTGCAAGGGCATGAGAGAGAAGGGCAGGAGCAAGACCTTCCTCTTGCACCTGTGATTAAGCTGTTTGATCAGTCAGCACTCCCACTTGCTCCATTCTGCCAGAACACACATCTTTCCTTATCACACAGAATTCACAGTATTGACTGCACATCAGGTAGTGACACCTATCCTTCCTGACAGGTACTGAGGTTTTATGTGCTCTGCCATGCAGAAGACAAGACTCCAGCTGAAGGCAAACTCACACATCAGCCCCAGGACAGGATTTCTCAGCTTGCTGCTCGTGGTGTGGCCACGAGCTGATCAGCACCTCGAGCCCCTGGTGCAGAGTCAGCAGCACTGCCAAAGGATGTCAATGCACAGGTGGATGTCAGCATGATGGATTTGTTTTTAAACAGTATGTATTATAGCAACTTTAAAACAGTATCTGCAATTTTAGAACAGAATTTATCCTTATGATAGGCAGCCATTCCAGGCAGAACCACCTCCTCTGCTCCCAGACCCTGCATTTCAGAAAGCATAGCATAGCCAGGATCATGCCAAGTGGAAACACCAGCTCAGCATCTGTTGAACACCTCAACAAGGCTGAAGGAAACCTCAATGCAGAGAACCACCAGATGTGGCTGAGGGAAGTGGGACAGTCAGACCAGGTGGCAGCTCAGAGACACAGAGCCTGATCAGGACCTGTGAGCGAAGAGACTGGTGTCTCTGTAGCCCCCAGGTACAGGGAACAAACAGTCTGAGGGGCAAGGAGCACCATTTGAGAACACCTACTGCAATAATCCCCATCCTCAAAACTATGGAGAGTTCCCTGAAAACCTATGGTTTGCTGGAGAGGAGGTTGGGATTTTGTTTTATGCTTACTTGCCTCTTATTTTTGTCCTGGTAGATAACGTTCATTTCCAGTAACTGTTGACCAAAGTGGAAAAGGAGGATTTAACAATAAAGTGCAAGAGTCCATCACAAGTAATGGCAACCCATGTGCTCTTATTAAACAATAACACACCAACATAAAATAAATCAGTGCCTTTTAATTTAACAATGTAAATTACCCTCCCACCTGCTGTGACTCTCCGTAAGGAGAAAAAGCTGGCGGTGTATTTACCAAGCTGTCTATCCCAGTCCCATTCTGCACTGGCCTCCTGCCCTGGGGTTAGACTGTAGGACTCTGTCATCTCTTGCACTCGTATGACCTAAGAAAGGGAATGTGGCCTTTTTCCCACAAGCCCAGAGTGAGAACATCATAAAAGCTGAACTTTAGCCCCCTTTTTGGGCAGGCAGCACAATAGCAAGGAGGATGCTGTTACTCCCCAGAGGCTCTGCTGCTGAAAAACATCACCAAGCTCAAGTAAAAGGTCAGTAGTTAGGATTGCATCTCTTGTTTTCTTCAGTTTTCCTCCTCCGTCAAAGGCGGTTCAACATTCTTTGCACGCCCCCCTCCCTCCTTCTGAGAAATGCAGGAAGGAAGTGCTTGCAAAATAGTTTAATTTAAAAGAAGGCACAATCACACACAGCAAACCCTGCTGCAGCCTCGGAGCAGGATGTGTCCACTGCTCCCAGTTCCACCGCAGCACACACGAGCCCTGGCCGCGGCAGAGCCGTCCCTCCCTCCTGCACACACACAGGGAGGGCTGTGCTCCCAAGCACCTGGGCTGGAGAGCTGTGGCTACGTGCTGCCCCCGCTCCCCCAGAGCACACACCACATCTGCCCAGGGAGCCAGGGCTGTGGAGCAGGACGGGAAGGATGCAGGGAGCCCTGCAGCCTCCCAGGGCACTGCATGGCACCAGGCACTGAGTGGCAGCACCGTGGTCCTGGGCTGCAGGACAGTGTCACCTCCTGTCACTCTCACAACTAGTGCTGGTTTGATTTCACAGGACGTTCTTCCACCAAGGCTTGTTACCCGACCCTTGCCAGAGTTTGGGAAGGTATTTGGGACAGTCGTATTTAACTTGACCCTTTTCTTCACTAGATTTATGTGAAAGAACCAGAGTGGGTGGAAGCAGCTGTTATACTCCATGCCTTTTTGCAAAGAGGAATGTAGAGACCAGCAGGCAATTCCTGGAAAACTCCTTCATTATCCATCAGTTTCTGCTGTATGACCACATATCCAATCTAAACATCATTCTTCCCAGGCACACGGTGTTTCTGTATCCCTGGGCAAACAGCACTTACTATCACAAGCCTATTTCTTTGTCTTTTCCAAGACTTTGGCGGTCCCAAGGACTTCCCTTGAGCCATGAACCACAGCAGCCACGTGTCAGGACAGGCTGGCAGTCCCTGCCTGCTGTCCCTTCTTTGAGAATTCCCAGTCCTCCCAGCACAGTGTCCTGACACAAACCCCTCGGTGCCCGCAGCCTCTCCTGGTGCCTCCAGCAGATCCAGTCCCGTTCCAGTGTCCCACGTTCCTCGCATTGCTCGTGGGTTCATCTCCAGCTGGCATTCTTGGACTTCATGGGACACTGCCAACAAATCACAGTCCTGTCTCTTTTTTAACCCGTTGCTGTCACAGCGCATAATTAGATTACTGAAATAACGACAAGACCAGCGCATGGAGGACCTGAGCAGAATCAGACCCATGACCACTCAAGTGGTGCCTCTTCCAAACAGGATGCCCAGGACAAGCAAACACACAATCCATTACTTTCTAGGAGGAAATTTAAAGGTGTCGCATGCTGTTAACGTGAGTACTCTCCCGTGTACGGTCACACAGCTTCCCAAAGGGGAAGATTAACACTCCCCCAAACAGGGAAATGAGAGTGCCAAATGCCACCAGCCGGCTGAGGACTGGGGAGCTGCAGCAGGACCTGAAACCAGGTTGGTGAATTTTGCTTTTTCCTTTTAAAGTTTACTGCTTCAACCGCCAGCATCTACACCCAGCAGTGAGCGTGGGGAAACCTGCTGTTCTCTAGCTCTAGGCCACATGGGTACATTTATTGGGTTAATGTTTTCATAACCATGCAGCCAGGACTGCTGTTTATTATCCATCCCATCCCCAGTAACTTCTTACCTTCTTTTCTTTTTCACTTGCTGTTGCTTGTGTGTATTTCAGATAGATTTAAAAATAAGTGTTAGCACTGCGGAAATGCCTTCAGCTTTAAAATCAGGATTCCATAATCCCGCATTCTGTAAAGACCTTAAATAAAAAATTACTTCTGTCCTGCAGAGTGTTGTAAAGGCATTTAAGGAGCTTACTACCCACTCCATGCCAGCTGCAAGCCCAGACGAAGGACATTAAAAATGTGAAACAGAGGAGAAGGAATGAAAGAACCCCAGAAAGGCATATCTGGCTGGGAAGAGGAGGTGCTCCTGCAGGTAAGTCAGCACAGAGCCTGACCACTCTTTCAGTGAAAAAAAATTTTCTGATATCTAGTCTGAATCTTCCCTGTTGCAACTAAAGCCATTT
This sequence comes from Callaeas wilsoni, assembly GCA_013398955.1. Taxonomy (NCBI): domain Eukaryota; kingdom Metazoa; phylum Chordata; class Aves; order Passeriformes; family Callaeidae; genus Callaeas; species Callaeas wilsoni. Next base: position 3,855 of record VWPU01025237.1, on the reverse strand, counting down.
CCTTTCACCCTGTCCCCTGGCACATGGCAAAAGAGATCAAACCACCACCTCACTACAACCTCTCTTCAGGTACTTGTAGGGAGAAATTCCCAGCTCAAGGTTTGTGAGGATACTAAAACCATACTGAAAGATATAAAGCCAAATAGTTGGTTTAAGGAATGGTTAAAAACAGGTTACAGAGCAGACAGATCTGAAAATATGACCCAAATATTGTAATGCAGCATTTAAACAAAAGCAGTGATACAGGGAAAAAGACCCCAGTTCAGTTCTGAGTCTCTTCTTGGAGAGAATCCTATTCAGCAAAGGTGATCCAGTCAAAGGTGAGGCCCCTACCTTACTTGGTTTGTCCTTAGGGCGTCACAGCTGGCTTTGCCTCAGCACTGCCCTGAGGAGCTGACAGAAAGCTCTGCCTCCATCCCAGCACCCAGTGACCCACGCATCACACGGGCTGCTCTGCACCCCAGAGCATCCCCAGCACCGCCTCGGCCCCAGGCCCCACCACCTGCCAGCACAGCAGCTCCTCAGCAAACATCAGCCCTTTTCCTCCTTTCCTCCCTTTCTAATTTGTTAAGATGCTTCTTCGAAGGGGAACTTTGATTATTAAGATGCTTAACGATAAAGGGAAGGGTAGCAAATGTGCAGTGCGTGCTGCCAGGCCCAGCCTCAGAGGAGGACGGCTCGTGCTGGGCTCCAGGGCTCTGCTCCCAGGCTCTGCTCCCAGGCTCTGCTCCCAGTGTTTATCCCAGCCGGGTGTTTTCCCCTCGCGCTGCTGCGATTGTTTGGCTGGGCTGGTGATGGATGGTGGAGAGGGCTGTGTCTGGAAACGTGCTCCCGAGCTGTCAGGAAGCTGAGGGGGCCTTTGCCAGCACTTCCTTCCTGCATACGAGGGGAGGACAGAATGGGAAAAACCTTGGCTGTCTCTCACCCTGAGAAAAGGTCTCCCCTTCCAGCTGGATTACAGTAACAATATTTTAATCTTTCACAAGATTATAATATCCTTCCTCTCTAAGTATAGCTCCAGTGGCAGCTCAGAGAATGAAATGAACCAACAATGTAAAACTCAATAGGTGGTGTTGGAAGCTGAACAAATGGAGGTCCAGATGGGAAGATCCCTATCTTCAGCCAGGGTATAAATCACCAGTGATCACACCTGTCTAATCCAGGTTGTGACTCCAAGAGCAACCAGGACTAAGCACTTCAACAGGAGGTGTAAAATGTACATAAGTGATACATTGAAAATGTGTCCCTCTGGACGGATTCATTCCTGTGCCTGTTTTAGAGAGTGGACCTAAACTCAAACCACAACATTTATTACACCTACAAAAAATAAGGCTGCAATGACCAATCCATGAATATTCTGACCACACATTTCTCCTGAGCCCCCAGGATGTGTTAGAGAGACTTGAACGTCTTTTTCCCCAAACCCAGCCTCTAGGTCCTTCTGTGGATGATTCATGAATCTCCATGACATCCTGATCTGTCATCATCACCTGTTCACAATAACAAAAGTAAGTGCTGAGTATTAGAGAACAGATATTTCATGCTACCATAGGAATTTTTCTAAAATTTTCCATTTTTGAGCTCCAGATTTAAACCCATGGACAAAGGCAAGGGCTTTAGTGTAGGCAGATGCTCTGCCCCAGCCATGTGGCCTGGGACGGCCAGAGCAGGGCACACAGGTGGTGGCTCTGAAGGCTCTTCTCCCTGCTGGCCCAGCAAGGGGAGATCCTAGCAATCCCCTCATTTGTCTGGGCAAGTTTGCCCAAGCGAATCTGAAAAAGGGAGGAAGAAATTCTCAGGACTCTCGACAACAAAAGAAAACTCCCCAAACCTGTGAGCAGACAGCTCCCCTAACAGCCTCTATTTCTGACAAAGGCCTCAGACAAAAAGACCTCACCCATGAACAAAGAGTGGGGAACAATGGGAACTGTCAAAAAATAGCCCTCACGTCAGAGCTAAGAATGCCCCTTGACACTTCCAAAAAAGCCCAGGCTGAGCAGAGCCTGGGAGGCCACAGGCACAGCCCCTGGCATCCGCCTCTCCCAGCACAAACTGCCAGCAGTATTCGCTGAGGCTGAATTCCAACAGCCAAAGATGGGGATGGAAGAAGAGAGGAAATTTATGGCAGGTCTGAGCCAGAAGTAACAAATTCCTGTCCATCCAATCTCTCCAGCAGGGACCCTGATCCTCAGACTTGATGGGACATACCTGACAATGGTGTGTGCACATCTTCCCTTACTGCAAAGGGTAACCAATTACCAAAGCAACTAATGAGAAAACTAAGCTAATGGCAAAAAGCAGAATGAGTTGTCTAACACGGTAATAAAACCCCTGTGTTCCTGTGAACTGGTGAGAACTTAGAAAAAAATTGCTAGAAGAATTTTCAACCTGGACTAGAATTCTAAGAATGCTGATATCCAGATCTGGACAGGAAACCTCAAATATCCAATAATCTTTATGGCATGCAATTTAACATTGATTCACACGTTTTGCTTTATTTGTGACTCAGCATTCTCCTCCAATAGCAGTAAGAAAACAAATGGAAAGCAAATCATGCTGAATGAAAACTCACCCGTGGGCTGATCACTTGAGTAACTGTCCTGATTCATCCTCACAAAGGTGGCACCAGATCAGGATGCTGAGGTTGGAGGTCTAAACTCAGAGACGCAGCCCAAGCTCCTGCTTCTGAAAAGAAAATGTAGAGTTACTGTCAAACTGTACGAACCTCACCCTGTGTGAGAAAGGGAGTATCTTGTGTGTGGTCTGTTGTCTTTGAATTTATCAGGAGAGTGGAGAACCTACGTGCATGTACCACTTGGTGTAGGAGCCATAGGACACATACCTGAAGATCAGAGAGTGCAATAGGAAACTGAATCGAGTCAACCAAGAAACACTGGAGAGTGGCATCTGAGAGCGCATGGAAGGTAAAACAACATGGAGTTAAAAACACAGCTGGGTTCCTGGAATAGGCTGAGTTTCGGATCTGAACTGCACTAACGAGAGTCCCTAATGCTGTTCACTTGAGTAGCCAAACAAAACTGCACAGGGTGAAGAGTTGGACTCGATGATGCTGAGGTCCTTTCCAACTCAGCAGACTCTATGACTCTATGCAAACCCCAGACCTACCTAACCCCAATCTGGACAAATGGGCCACGTGAAAGCGTGTTTTTGCCACAGCTACACAGCTCCTCCTCTTTGTTTGCTTGCCCTTCCACTCATCATCAGATCTTGACTGTGGTAGAGTTGGAAACAGAACCCATGTCTCCCAAATCCCAGTCCAGCGCCTTAACCACCACATCCTTCCTGCTGAATCACACTGCAGGATTGTTTATCAGGAAGGAAATTCCCCCTCGAGAGCACTCACTCTGAGTGTGCTGGTGGAACACAAATGCTTAGAAAAACACAAACAGAGAGGCAATAACAACAAGTGATTGAAGTCCCTGTACTGGCTGGAGGCACAGCAGCACCTTGGGTTTGTTGTGGAGCAGTGGAAGCGAGGCCCCATGGAGCAGGACATGACACAGAACAAGCAGTGCATCCAGATGGCCTCCCAGGAACAGCCTCCTGCTCTCCACAGATGATCCGTGACTCTGCAAGTCTCTCCTCCACATTTAGCACGAGGTGTACGTTGCTCAGGGCCATTCAGAAGGTTTGGATTCTCAGCAGGCACTGGGAAGGTCACCTCCGGGAGCAAAGCTGCCAAGTGCAAGCAGCTGTGGATGTGATCCAGAGGGTCAGAATTAACCTCAACATGTTGTACAAGCAAAGGGCCCTCGCTTTCTTTAAGGTCTTTAGCTCCAAAATAAAAAAAAAGCAGGGTGTGTGTGAGGGGAAGATACCAAAAATGGAACAAAT
>VWPU01025227.1:0-34992 GCA_013398955.1 Callaeas wilsoni | reverse complement strand
GTTTCCCGGTCCCCCCAACCCCGGTGGCGGCCCCGCTCGGGCGGCGGAGGTGAGGGCCGGGGTCCCGCCTGCGCCGCCCCCGCGTCTGCGAAGTTGTGCGCGGCCGCACCGCGCCGCCGCTCCCCACCGGGCCCCCGCACGGCCCGGGGTCCCCGCGGCAGCCCCCTTTCCGCCCTCTGCTTCCCCCGGCCCGGCTATCCCTGTCCCCAGCTCCCCTCTCCCTCATCGGCTCCCCTCTCCATCCTTACCCAGTTCTCCTGTCCCTCATCCCTCCCCAGCTGCTCAGTGCATCCTTGGCCCCTCAGCTCGTTCCCTCCTCTCCAGCTCCCATGTCTGTCCTCCTTCTCCCTGTCTGTGGTTCTCCCCCTCCCCTGGCTCCCCTTTCTTTTCCACCACGTACTGGCTTTTGGAGGGGCACCCCTAGCCTGGTGGGGTGCTGCCAGCAGCCCCCATGCCCTGCCGTGCCCTGCTCCATCCCAGCCCGCAGCTCCCTTTGTTCTTCTCCGGGTTCTTTCCCCTGCCGATGCCCCTTGACAGCTGCCCCACGCCCTCCTTGTCCCCCTGCGTGCACTGTCACGGGGTTTACGGGGCCAGTGCCCGGCTCTGGGGGCTGCTCACCTGCCGCACCTCACTGCTCGCTGCAACTTCATCTTTGCTCGCAGCTCAAAGGGTCCTGCCAGCCTCCCACGGGTGCCTCAAAGGGAATAACAGGTCTAAGCGGTGCAAACACATGAGGGCCATGCATTTTCTCTCAGAAGCTGCCTTGCTAGGTGTCCAGGCTCACGGGGCCGTGGGCACAGAGGGCTCATCCTCCCTGGCAGACAAAGCACCAGCTTGAAGTGGGCCAGCCAGAAGTGGGGACCAAGCTGAGGGTGAGCGCAGCATCCTCGGGAGTGGAGAAGACTCAGCAGCTCCAGTTTAGGAGTCAGCATGCATGCCAGAGCTGCGGAGGGGTGTCTTAGCTGGGAGGGTGTTTTCCCGGAGCCCCTTTGGCAGAGCCTGCTGTGGTAGGCTGCCCTGATCTCGGGTGGCTGGCCTAGCAGTCCCTGCCAGCCCGCCTGCTCGGCATAGATGATAAGCACTACTGGGGCTCCCTTGGCTTGAGCAGCCCCCCATCCCATCACTGCAGCCTTAGCTGGCAGAAGCCAGGCACCGTGGCAGGAACCTGCTGAGCAACTGCCATCCCTAGCCAAAGCCAGCGCCGCAGCAGGAGCCAAAACCAGAGGTGTCAGCCACTCCCAGGGTGAGGTGTGAGCAAAGGGTTCCAAGGCTGTGGGGTCTAACAGGGAGTCACCTTCTGGGGGCACACAGTGTGCACTTAGCCCACACTGCAAACCCTCACCTGCTTTCTTCTCACCAAGAGGGTCTGAGCCTGCTCGAGGCTGGGCCGGGCAGGTGTGAGAGCAAACACCCCGTCCCAGGGTCTTCCCAGTTGTTCTCCACATGCTTTCGATAGCACCTTGTCTGAGCAGTTTTGCAGCGACTCCTCCAGTGCTGGTCAGGTATCAGCTTTTATTGCTTCTGTTGCAAGTACGGGTAAATATCGGTGTCTTGTTCCTTTAGAGCCTTAGGTTTTGGAGTGTTGTCATGGTGGGGGAATTATGGTTTTCACTGAAGTAGAACCGAATGTGGTCTTTCCACTCCTGATGCTGTAGAAATCCCAGGTTTGTGATCTGAGCACCCCGTAAAACTGAAAAGTGCTGAGCAGAATGATACATAAGTTGTGTTGCTTCAAAGAGGAAAACTTGTGATCCAAGGGGGACAGGCTGGTGCTGGAAGGTTTGGTGACACAAAGGTTTTGCTGTCATTTGGTGACTTTTCCCCTCAGCAGGAGCAGGTCACAATCCATGTAAAATAGGAAAAGGGCAGTGAAAAGCCACAGAAGTTTAGTTGAAGCAGAGGTGCCCCAGGCTGGAGACCTGGAGCCTCTTTCAGCTTCTTTTCAGAGAACAGTGGTAGCTGGTGGCTCTCAGCTTGCCCAGTCCCTCAGGATGTGGGAGCAGAGGATGACGTGGAGCAGTCCAGCCCCAGGACTTCTTCCCTGTCCCATGGCTGGCAGGGTGGCAGCAGTGCTTAGCCCAGAGTGGTCTCTCTCAGTGTGCCCTCTTTCATGTGCTTGCAGCTCTTCACTGCCGTGAGCTTGACATCCGCATTAACAATACGGACCTAAAGTCCTGTGTGGTGGCAGAGCTGGATAGCACTTCTGGTCCTCTCCCTTGGAAACCTTCCATCCTCTGAGTGATCTGGGGACAGAGTGCTCCTGCCGTTGTATGCTCCGTGTGTGTTTTTGTGGGTTGTGACACTTGCCGCAATGAGGTTTGCTGCCCTGTGGGTTGCCGTTGTTTCGGGTGGAGTTGTAACCGGGGATGCTGGGGTAAGAGGGTTTCCCTGGGGCTGGGTTCCTCATGCCTTCAGGAGCACCAGGCAGGTGTGCTTGACCATACCCTGTCCTTTTGCTCCCTGGGGTTTTGGCCCCGTCCTGCACTGGTTGTCCAAAGGCCTGACACCAGTGGCAGCATGTGCTGCCAGCGCAGCAGTGCGGGTCCAGCAACCACTGCATTTGCTCTGTCCCCAGTGCTGCCGGCAGCCTGCCTGTCCCTCGTTCAGCCTCTCCCATGTCACCTCTTAACTGAGTACTGAGAAAAGAGAAGTTCTGCCTGAGCAGGAGGGCAGAGGCTTGCCCTGGCAACTCGAAGAAGCGATAGACGTGCTTTGTAAGCTGCACTGAGTAGGTTCCCACCATGCTCACACCGTCCCTCCTCTCCATGGGCATCTGTGAGTGGTCCAGACCTTGTGGCAGGCGCTGCACGCCAGCGTCATGGGCTGCCCCCGGGCGCATGCTGCCCCAGCGAGGCCAGCTGGATCCTCGCGGCGGGAGTTACCCAGCTTTTTTCCCCCCTCCGGAGCGGGCTTCTGGCCGGCTGCCAGGGCTGCGGAGCTCCACCTAGGAGGCAACATGGAGCAAGGCGGCCGGCGGCGGCGGGGCCGCGGTCTCCGGAGACTACGCGTCCCAGCGTGCAGCTCTCGGCGCCGTTGGCAGCGGCAGGGAGCGAGGGGGAGCGTTGCATCCCGGGATCGCAAATCTCCATGCGCCACGTGGGGGCTGACAGCCTCCTGCGCTCCGAGGCAGCGGCACTGGGGGTCCTGCCGGCCTGGGGCATCGCTGTGGATTCCCCTCTGTCAGCGTAAGGACAGACCTCAGCCTCTTGCCGCCACTTCCCTGCACTGTGGCTCTCGGCTCCAGCTCTCTCGGGCAGATCTTGTCCCTGGGGAGGGCTGCCCTGAGCAACAACCCCACAATACCAGGCAGAGCTGCGTAGTTTTGCTCCACCATGTGTGTGGCAGGCAAGCAGCCGTGAGTAGGAATGTTAGCTTCATGTTCTGCAGGGCCATCGGCATGGTTAGCTATGACTGAGTTTTTCTGTGTTGCCACAGAGCCTAGAAAACCTTTGATGATGAAAATCCTAGTTTGTCAGGAGGCTTTTATTCTAGGTATGCTGACAGGGGTTTTCTTTGAGCCCCGTGGTTCCCACACGACATTGTTCGTTTGTTTGCCAGTGCTGCACCGATGCGTGCTGCAGGAGGGATGTGAGCCTGGTCGCTGCAGGGTGGCAGGGCCCCAGGGTGAAGGGGTCTGAGAGAGAGGGAAAGTGTCTGAAAATGTGAAAGGTGCATTCCTGAGGCTGGAACCGGCAGCGTTTGATTATGGATCGTCTTTGAGACAGTGAACTGAAAGGAGTAATTAGGGACAGTGGGGTATTTCCCTGAGAGTTGCAGGAAATGACTGCCTCGTGGTAAGTTGATAGTAGTGGAGCTGAAACTGGGTTATCTGTGGGATTGCATCTGGGGCTTGGAGCCTTGGACGTGATTCAATTTTCTGGCTGTTTGGCAATTGGCAGGGTGTGCTTTTCTCCCTTTTTCCCTCCTGGAGAATTCCCTGTCTACGTGTCTGAATCATCTGAGGAACAAAATCGGAAAGGGGAGACTCCTGCTGTCCCTAGGTACTGCAGGGCAGTGCAGTTCCTTGGGGCCCCAGCCAAATGTCCAGCTCCACAGGATGCCTTCCTGAGAGACCGTGGACCTTGGCAGAGCTGAGGCTGTGGGACTACGCTGAGCCTTGACCTGCAAATCCACATCTCGGCCAGGTTCTCCTCACCTGGTGCTTTCAGATAGCACTGCTTTGCAGCCTACATCAAGATTGTCACTTTATAATAATTAGCTGCAGGTAATTATCCCTTCTCTGACTGTCCCCCTAAATTTGTGACCCGATCTGCATAGAAGAGCACCCTTGGGTTCAGATGCTTTGTGTGCTGCTGTGGGGGACTTCTGCACTACTATTGCAGGATGTGATCCGGAGCTGGGACACCATGCACAGCCACGTGGTGTGGTGTGGGCAGGGAGGCAGCTTGTGGTCCAGATCAGCTCTGTGGATGGCTCGGATATGCAGCTTGGGAGAAGTGAGAGGGTAATCCCTGCATGCAGCAGGGCAGACAGCGATGTGGGTTTTGCCTTCGAACAGGTCAGGGCCAGGCAGTGTCCTGGCTGGGGTCGGCCTCTGGATACTGCTGAGTCTGTGGCACATGGTCTCTTCGAAAAATGGTGTCTCCTCTTCCCTAGAGAGCCGCGCCTCATGTGAGCTTCAGGTTCATCAGTTCTGCATTTTTAAAGCAAACAGGGTTTCTGCAAGTTGATACTGTCACTGATCACGTCTCAGGCCACGTCTTGGTGGGTTCCACCTGGGTTCCTGTGGGTTTAACAACAGCATCGGGGTTTGCAACTGGCCTCTCTCCATCCCGTCTATTCCAAAGAACAGAAGAAAGAAGAGATGAAGGCAGGCTTGTGGGGTCAGACCATGGAGTGTTCCATGTGCCTCTGCCTGTCCCAGTCATGCTGAATACTTCTCTGTGTTTGCCTCCCAGCCCTGCCAACTTCCCGGACACCAGGCACCATCACCGGGAAAAATCACGTGAATTATTTGAGACGCTGCCCTGCACCCAGTCCCAGATAGCACCCTCATGCCAGCGGGACTGGCCTGGGAAGATGTATTTCTTCCTGCTATCAGGGCTTCCACACCCCATCGAGGCAGCCCTGCGAAACAATGCCGCTATTTACACTTTAAAGCCTCGTTAGGCAGCCAGGAAGCAGGCACGGAGCATGCCGGGAAGCACCGGCCGCCTTTAGCGAAGGCTGGCCTCTTCTTCCCGGGCTGCTGGGAGGAGCAGGACGCTCCTCGGCTGAGCTGTAATCCTGCGGCCCCTTTCAAGCCCCACTACTTCATTTATTTTTATAGTTTATGTTTTTAGCCTCTACCTTGTTGCCGAGCTTTGCTGCTTGCACAGAGAGCGCACTGCCTGCCCAGACAGGGATGGCTCCTCTCTGCTAGGGGGGCACTGATTCCTGCCAGCACCCACAGGTATAGTGGGAACAAGATGTCGATGCTGCTTTGCCTTTGTCCTCAGCAGTTCTTTGCTCTTTGATGGTGAACTGAAGTGATTAGAGTTCAGGCAGGGGCTTTTCTCCCTACTTCCCACGTCCCCTACCCAGGCAGGCAGCTCCACGGTGCTGGTCTCAACTCACAGTGCCCTGCTATCTCCTGGCTTTGTTGGGTCTGTGAGGTGTCCACTGTGCTTTTGGTGCCTTGGGAAATCTGATGTTCTCCGCTCTGCGAGCTTGGTTAGGATGTGAATCATTCCTGCTCCAGCAAACCCACTGGACAGTGCACCAGAAGAGCTTTCCCTTGCAAGCAGGGACAGCATGTGGAGGGTCGGGCAGTGTTGGGCTGTACATGAGTCACAGGCAGAGCACCTGCCTTCTGTTCCCTGGGTGCCTGCCCACCTGGAGCTCTTTACTTGCCCACACTTTTGTGGCAGGTTTGTGGACCTGGCCTCGGCAGAGGATGCTGAGCTGTGAGATCCCTTCACAGGGTTCCCTTCTCCTGCACCTCCATGCTGAGGAGGATCCATGGAGCCTCCCACCTGGCCATGAGCACTGCGCTGTTTGCCTAGACCTGCCTGGGCCAGTAGCTCAGCAGCTGCAGCATCAGCCTGCCTTTTTCCCTTGCTGAATGTTTTTGCATCGTTGGGCCAGCACCCATGAGCGGCCACAGGAAGCATCTCCTGTTGCCTCATGTTCCACAGGGGCACTGCATGCTCAGCTACCAAGCAGCATCCCTGTTTGCACCAAGCCTGCCTGGATCACCAAGCCTGCCCAGATCCTGTGCTCCAAACAGGAGGCAGAGTAGGGGCATGCAGAAACACCAGCTAGGGGCAAGCCCTGAGCTTGGGTTGGGAAGGGCCACGTCCTGCAGGTCTGTGTCACTGCACCTGGCTCGACAGGGCTTGCAGGCAGCTGAGACAGTGTGAAGGAAAGAGGTGGTGATGGAGGGATGTCCCAGACCAGGCGGCATGACATACCTAGGAGTAAAAGTTGGTATTACTGCTGCTGTAAAGTAATTGTGTTTTTCATGTAGCATGTGTAGTGTGTCTACAGTGAATGTAGAATTTGGACAGCTTGTATCAAATCCTGAGGCTGTTACTAGTTTTATTTCAAACCACTGAATCCAGTGACATATTTTACGCTGCATTAAAAATAATACTTGGTCAGGATGCCAGTCTTGTTGAGGTCACATAACGGACTCCTCTCCACTACTCTAGATCCTGACATAGATCACTCAGTAGAGCTCCAAAAGCAGGGCATGTCCATATTAACCTGCTGGGAAAGGCCCAGAATGGAAATGGAGGCTTGGGTAGGAGTGATGGCCTGGCTCATCTGCTGTCCCACGTCCAGCAGCAGGGAGCTAGGGAAGAGCACGAGAAGCACAATGGATGGAGAGTGATGTGTCTCCCTGGTCTCACCACCCCAGGAGACCTTCCTGCACCCCGAGAAACAAGATGGGGACTGATGACAGCAAGAAGCCTTGGGAATTTAATCTTCCCGTGTGTCATCAGCGAATAAAAACAAAGAACTGAAGGATGAGACTTGCTGGGTTCAGTTTTTTTCTGCCCCAAAGGAGATGATGACCAGAAACAAGCAGTGCTCCAGCCACTACTGTTTCTGCCTAATGAATCGATTTGTTTTCAACAGAAGTTTGGGAGTTTTGGGAAGTTTCCTATGTATTGAACATGCTTCAGTGCCATGTTGTATAACAACAGAATAGAGGAGATAGAAATGTGCTGTGTTTCTAGTACAGTTTGGGCTGAATTATTATTTCTGTTAGGCACAAGCTGATGTGGATAAAGCAGAAAGCAAAAATTCCTCTGCAGCAGCAAGTGACCAGCACCAAACTCCCTATTAAAATTTTTTTTATCTATGAAAACATTCAGTAAGAGCAAAGGTCCGACATTGTTAGCAGCCATATGAGAAATTGTGCCATGTCCCACTTATCCTCACTGCAGGAGTGGGAACAGCGAGTCACGGTTGAGTGGCTGGGCTGGCTTCAGCCCTAGAGGACTGGTAGATCCTGATGGGTGCTGGAGAGAGACTGGGTTCAGCTGCTGTGGGGAATCGTGGTGAAAAGGCCCCAAGAAAATCGAGAAGTAAAACACATATTTCCCCTGTTGCAAGTTGGGTTTAATGCTCGGGAGGTGACCCCCTCTATTTTTGGCTCAGCCCTTGCTCAGCACTGTGTGCAATCCTTGTGACTGCTGACTTGGGGTCCCAGATGGCTTGGCAGACGTGAAGGTGATGCCTTGGTCATTTACCTCTGTTGGCTAATGAGCTCCTTGTTGCAACAAGCTGGACATCTCGGGTCCCTGTGCTGGTGCCACTGATTTCCTTGACCCTGGTGCTTTTTGCTCCCCTCCTGTATCCATGTGGTCGAGCTGCTGCTCCGATCCTGCCCCTGCACCCTTCTGCACAGCCTGGCCGGAGAGTGGAGCCTAGAAGGGCAGCGGTGTGTCTGGCGCCTCTGGGACGCTTCCTTCCGCTGCTGGGTTTGCTTTCTGCAGTACTGGGTGGCAATCCTGGCAGTTCGTGGGCGTCGGGAAGTGCCCGTCCCAGGGCTGCGTGCGGACGGGCAGCCGATGGGGATGCCGCCTTGGTCCCGGCTGCAGCGGCAGCCCGGCACGGCCGGCTCCGGGGCCCCCGCCTGCGGCGGGACGGGGGAGACGTGTCTGTGCGCAGCAGGGCCGGCTGAGCCGGTGGAGCCGGAGCTGCCTGGCAGCTCGCCCACTGCTGCGCCCCATCCAGGTCAGCCCGTCTGCCCGCCTGCCTGCCGGGAGGGAGGGAGCCGCGTGCCTCGGCAGCATCTTGGCGCAGCGTGCCGGGTCCTGCCAGCCGCGGGGCGTGCCGGGGATCCCGCGGGGCCCGGGAGCGGTGCTGGCAGCCACCACTCCCGGGAACCTGCCCTTTTGGTGGGAGTGGGCTGGTGAGCGTGGGAGGCCCTGGCTTCACGTAAGGAGCCTGGATGGGGCTAGCTGTGCCTGGCATACCTAATGTCTTCTGTTGGCAGGTCTGGGGGCCTCTAGGTTGCTTTCAGGAGGTGCGCTGGTTTCACACATCGTGTGCTCCGTTGCAGATCCCATGCCCCTCTATGGGCTCCTTGTCCTTTGCCCTGGTGCTGTGGTGGGCAGTGAGGCTTTGGGGTGGTTTGATCACAGCTAGGGGCTGGCATGTGGGATCTCTGTCCGCCTGGATCCGGGTGGCCACTGGCCTGCCTGAGCGGCAGATGGTGGCTGCCTGGGGACCCGCCATCCGTTCCTCTGGGCGATTATTCACCCGTCACCATGACGATAGAAAGGTCAGCGAAAAGATCCTGTGTGATTCCCGGGTCGGTCGGTGGGATTAGGAGCAGTGCAGGAGGGAGGGCTAGCGCCCAGCCAGCCCCTCTTCAGGCTCACCAGCTGGCCTGTCCCCCTCGGGCACATCCCCAGACCTCAGCCAGCTGAGAACTGACAAACTTTGGGTACCGGTGAGAAACCCTTGGAATGGGGTTGGGCCCCTCTGGCTGCTGATCCTGAGAGCTCAGCCTTGACCCTGTGAGTTCCATCCTGCACAGAGGAGGCCTGGAGCTGTGTGTGGGATGAAGGGAGTAGGTTGACATCAAGGGGGAAGCAGAGCAGGGATGGAGCTGTGCTGATGGAGGCTTGACTGGTCCTGCATCCTTCCGCTTCCTCCTCCTCCTCCTCCTCCTCCTCGCAGCAGCAGCAGCAGGGTGTCTCTCCTCGCAGGGTGCCCCTGCCTGACATGTGTCCCCTCTCTCTTTCTCCAGGCTGTTCCTCTAAGTCATTCAAGCTGTACTCGCCAAAGGAGCCCCCGAACGGCAACGCCTTCCCCCCCTTCCACCCAGGCACCATGCTGGATCGAGATGTGGGGTGAGCTGGGCCCAGGGAGGGATCTGCAATGTCGAGGACACTCTGCAGTTTGCACCCCAGGGTCTCTGTGTTATGCTTCCCAGCAGCAGAGACTGCAGTGCATGGAGTTCAGTTAGCACAAGAGCAAAGAGGGAATTGGAGCACGCACCGGTGATAGTGGGTTGAGAATGAGTGATATTTGGAATGAAGGAAGCCCCCAGGTCCTGAGCATTGTCAGGCCGAGCCCTTTGCCAGGCCAAGCCCCTGAGATGACAGGGAGCACTCCCAGCTCCTGCCAAAACAGCCCCTTCTTCAATGTCTGTCCTGCCTGGCACCAGTCACTGCTGCAGAGGAGCTGGGTATGTCCCGAAGGAGCAGTTGGCTAGGTCCCAGGGGTGAAGCAGCCAATGATGTGGGATCAGAGCCCAGTTTTGGGCTACAGGTCGCCGCATGGGGCTGTCAGATATTGGCACCCAGGGTACAATCTGCACTGTGGGGAGGGTCTCACCTCCAGTGAGCCCAACTGCCTGCTGTAGCCAGGGAAGGAGGAGCTGTGGTGAGCAGGGAGATCCCTGCTAGCACTGACGTGCCTGCATCTCTTTCCACTGCTAGACCTACTCCTATGTACCCACCGACGTACCTGGAGCCTGGAATCGGGTAAGCATGGGGGGCTGGTGTGGACCCTGCTTTGGGGGGGAGCTTGTGCCTGTGGTGGGGGTGCCTCAGCAGGGCTAGGATGCTGGCTGGCTGGGGCTTGTGGGAGGATTGCTCAGACTCTGCCGGCCCTGGAGGGGCTGTACATGTTCCCACTGTGGGCTCAGGACCCCTCCACACCCTGTGGCTGCCTTCCCCTCTGATGGCTTGCTGTGCTCTCTGGGCAGGAGGCACACGCCGTACGGGAACCAGACTGACTACAGGATATTTGAGCTCAACAAGCGGCTGCAGAACTGGACAGAGGTAGGGAGCTGGGAGAACGAGGGTTGGCCAGGACAGTATTTCAGCAGTGGGGGCCCCCACTGCCTTCTCCCACATGTGGCCATGGGACAGGGCTTATCACCCCCATCTCCAAGCGCTCAGCTCAGAGCATAGTCCTCCATGGGTTGAGCACATGGCTGCTGTGCCTGGCAGCCAGTATCTGTCTGTCTCTCCTCCCCATAACTTAGCGTCTCTCTGCCATGCCTAGGAATGTGACAATCTGTGGTGGGACGCCTTCACTACAGAGTTCTTTGAGGATGACGCCATGTTAACAATCACTTTCTGCTTGGAGGATGGACCAAAGAGATACAGTGAGTACCAGCTTGAGCCCTCCTTCCTAAGGGCATTGCCCTTCAGTAGGAAACAGCTGTGGGCTCAGGGAGATGTGGGTAGGGTGTCAGAGCTCAGCTGTTTCCAGCCAGAAGGTGCAGAGAGACTCTCTTCATGTACATCCCAAGGAACATCTGGATGAGCCGGGTTTACTGACCTTATTTTCCTCCTTCTCCTGCTGCAGCGATTGGCCGGACTCTGATTCCCCGCTACTTCCGCAGCATCTTTGAAGGGGGGGCCACAGAGCTCTACTATGTGCTCAAGCACCCTAAGGAGTCCTTCCACAACAACTTCGTCTCGCTGGACTGTGACCAGTGTACCATGGTCACCCAGCATGGCAAGCCCATGTTCACCCAGGTACTGCCTGCACCCACAGCTTCTGCTGCCCCTCCTGCCTTGTTTTTTTGTGCCGTCTTGGTGGCTATAGTCCCACGGGGCTGTGCATTTTGGGCTCGTGGGTATGGCTTCTCCTGAGTCTCCCAAGAGGCAGAGGCAAGCCACTGTGAGAGTGTTCCAGTGTGCAGCAGTGGGTTCCTAGGGGATCTGGGCTGGGGGAAGCTGGGGCAACCTGTGCCTGACCCTGTGCCCTGCCTGCCCAGGTGTGTGTGGAGGGGCGGCTCTACCTGGAGTTCATGTTTGATGACATGATGAGGATAAAGACGTGGCATTTCAGCATCCGCCAGCATCGAGAACTCATTCCCCGCAGCATCCTTGCCATGCATGTGAGTACAGCTCCAGGAGCTCCCCTGGGCATGAATGACACGGGGCTGCTGAGCTCCTCAGGCTGCTGTGCAGTTCGGGGGACCTCAATCCAGTCCTGCATCACAGGCTGGGGCACAGGAGGGCTGTTCCCAGCCTGGCTGCAGCTGAGCCGTCCGTCCCTCTCACTCCTAGGCACAGGATCCCCAGATGCTGGATCAGTTGTCCAAGAACATCACACGCTGTGGGCTCTCAAACTCCACACTCAACTACCTCCGAGTAAGTGTGCGAGAGGAGGGGGGGATGCAGCTCTGCCATGTCTTGTGCTCTCAGCTGCCTGATGCCTGGCTGCCCTGGGGTGTGGGTAGGCTGCAAGGCTGGCTTTGCAAAAGGGATCTTGCAGAGGGGCTGTAGAGAGCTGTGGGGCAGTGGGTCTGCCGAATTCCACAAGCTCCTGGCGTGGCTTGGGTCGTTGCAGCACAGACGCCTGCCTGTAGAGGTGTTAGGGTTAGGGTTATGGGGACACCATTTTGCTGGGGCTCAGAGCACTGCAGTCTAACCCAGGGTCTGTCTGCTCCTTGCAGCTCTGTGTAATCCTAGAACCAATGCAGGAGCTCATGTCACGGCACAAGACCTACAGCCTCAGTCCCCGGGACTGCCTCAAGACTTGCCTCTTCCAGAAGTGGCAACGGATGGTCGCTCCACCCGGTAAATCTCACACTGCCTGCTGTTCTGCCTGGGGGTCTCTGGGACTGCCTGCTCAGGCCCTGCCCTTGGTGTGGGCCTCTACGAGCCCCAGAGCTGTTCTTGGCCTCATGTCGTGAGGCTGGGCATGATGAACCAGGCATTTGGCTTCCTTCTATGCTGGTCTGCCTTCCCAGTGGGGCAGAGCAGGGCTGCAGGCAGCCAGTGGTCTCTGCCTGGGGGCTGCCAGCTGCCTGTGGAAAGCAAAGCGGGGTGGAAGTGTTCCTGCCCCCTCTCCTGTCCTCTGGTCTGGGAGGACAGCAGAGCTGTGGAGGTGAGGAGGGTGGTGATGCAGCCTGGAGGGGGAATGTGGTCCTTGAAGAAGTAGGGTTTGCATAAAAAGGCCTGGGGGACACCAGCTTTCTCTTGTTGGAGAGACCATGTATGTCTCCATCCTCCACCAGCGGAGCCAGCACGGCAGCAGCCCAGCAAGCGCCGGAAAAGGAAGATGTCGGGGGGCAGCACCATGAGCTCCGGCGGGGGAAATACCAACAATAGCAACAGCAAGAAGAAGAGCCCAGCCAGCACCTTTGCCCTGTCCAGTCAGGTACCTGTAAGCATCCCGTTTCCATTCTCTCTTCCTCCTCTGGGGTGGAGGGGAGGGTTCTCTGCCCTTGTCCCTGGGAGCTGCTAGGGAGATACCCCCAGGGACTGCCTATCTGAGCCACCCCAGTTCTTCCCATGTGATGGGGAAAAGGAGGGGGTGTCCCAACTGCCTTACCTGAGTGAGTACCTTTGCTCTCCTGCAAGGGCGTGAGGATGTGTTTGCCCCACTCAGTGCCCAAGCTCAGGTTCTGCAGTGGAAATGAGGAAGTGGCCCTACAGGTGGGGAAAGGGGCTGCGCTGATGAGAGGGGGTCTAGTGGCCCAGGCTCCCCCCACCTCGATTATGTTTCGGGACCGTCTCCCCTTTCAGGATGTGATGGTGGTAGGCGAGCCCACGCTGATGGGGGGGGAGTTTGGGGACGAGGACGAGCGGCTCATCACCCGGCTGGAGAACACGCAGTTTGACGCCGCCAACGGCATCGACGACGAGGACAGCTTCAACAACTCGCCAGCGCTGGGGGCCAACAGCCCCTGGAACAGCAAACCGCCCTCCAGCCAGGAGAGCAAGTCAGAGAACCCCACGTCGCAGGCGTCGCAGTAACGGCCCCCCCGCCGCCCCGTGGACTCAGTCCCAACCAATCTACCTGTACATTTGCAACGGAGAGTGACTGGGAAGTGGCAAGGTACCGGGGGCGGATCAGCACCACACGGATGATGGGGTGCACGGCCCGGGGTGCACGCCAGGCAGGCAGCCCCCAGCCGTCACCCCCGCCGCCTCCCCGCACCCCCACGCCTGCCTCCCCGACGGACCCCAGGGCAGGGGTGGGTTTCCGGGGCCGTAGCTTCATTATTCCCCCTTCTCTCTTTTTTCCTGCTTCTTGCCCAGAGAGCTTCTCATCCCTGCCCCAACATGCCCAACCCCTCCCTGCCAAGTCGGGGGAATTAGTGGGGAGATGTTGGCAGCGGCTGGCGTTACCAGATGCCATGTGTTGGGGTCTGGCACAGCACAGAGACCCTCTTCCTCCCTGGGTCCTGTGGCTGGTGTTTGCTGAGCAGCCATCTGCAGTGGGGTTACACATCCCTAGTCCAGCCTGGGGCTGGTTGGGAGGGGCAGTGGTGGAAAGCCTTTCCTGTGCCTCGGGCTCTGCCATGGAGCTTCCTCTGGCCAGGGTCAGATCCTGCAGCGCTGGGATGGTGTTGAGGATAGGGCCCCATCGCATTTTCCCACTCTCCTGCACCCTCCCCTTCCCCTCGCTCCCCAGAGCGAGAGTGCAGCACGGCCATGGGGGGACTCTTGTATATAGGAAGTGCGTGGTGGGGGGCTGGGGGGGCCCGGAGGACCCGTGGCTCTGCCGGAGCAGCCGGTGCCCTTGTTCCCTGCCTGCAGCCCCTGTGTTTCCCTCCGCCTTGCGTGAGTCTGCCTGGGGCCTCTTTGCAACCCCTGGCTCCTGGTACCTCCTACTTTTGTCTTTTTTTAAGAAAAAAAAATAATATTATTAAATTGTAAGTTTAAAAAAAAGAAAGAAAAAAAAAATGGGAAAGACCCCCTCAGCCCCCTTGCCCATTTCCCCCCCCCCCCGTCCTGAGCCCTCTCACCCTGTCCTGACTTTTGTACAGGCTTCTTCTCTTGGAAGTCTCATTTTATATCCAGTTCAGAGAGCTTCAAACCAAGGAGAGACTTTGCAGACTTCCTTTCTAATCCCTCCAGAGGCCGGGGTGGGGCCAGCCCCCCACCTCCCTTCTCAATGTAAATCTTGTGTGCTGTTGTCCCTGCTCCCCCCCTCGGGTTCGTGTACCTCGTGCTTGTACATTTCCGCGCTGTAGACAGTGTGTACGATACTGTTCTTTCAATGTGTTATCACTAGAGCAGGTGCCTCCATTGATGTTAGGGGAAATGATGAGAAAAATAATAATTTTGGGGTTTTTTTTTTGGTTTAAAAAAAAAAAAAGAGAAAAAAAAAAATCCCTTCCAAGGCTTCTTCCAAGGAGAAGATGGGAGGTGCTGGGGGAGGGTGTTTGTGCTAACTAACCAGTTCACCCCAGCAGCCTTGGAGTGGGGTTTTGGGGGAAGACAGGAGTCCGGGCTGCCCGTGGGAACCCCCTGGCATGCCCCGTGGTGGGGTTGCAGCAAGTGCTGCCATGGGGGGGGGACTGCCCTAGTGGGGGTGTACTGTGTGTAAGAGTGCGTGTGTGAGAGGTTTGTGTGTCTGCGTGCGTAAGGGAGCCTGGGGCAGGCGGAGCAGCCCTGAAGTTTGGGGGAGTGAGGGGTGACTCCATGTTCTCTGTCAGACATGCACCCCCCCCCAGCTCCCTGCCAGGGATCCCACAGTCTGTGTCCCGCTGCCCCGTGGGGCTTGGGGCTGGCAGGTGTCACTGAGGGGCTGCCTGTGCCCGGGGGCTTCTGGCTGCTGCAGGGTGCTGCTAGCACCTGATGCCTTGCCCGCTCGTGGTTGAGGCTGCAGGAGGCTGCTGAGATGAGGTGGGGGACACCCTACATGTCCTCTCCTGCTCTTTGGGCAGGTAGACAGAGCCTTGAGTCAGCCCTGGTCTGATCTCAAGCTGAAGATCCCTGGAGAGATGCCTGTGTTGGTTCCTGGGCCTCTGCACGGGCAGGCCAGAGGTGGAGGGCTCAGCCCCTCAGACCCCCAGGCACGGGGGTCCCCACAGCCCCTTTGCAGGTGGGGGTGGGATCCCAGGGTGGGAGCCCAGTGTGGCAGGGAGGGGGGTGTGTTGCAATTAAGGTACGATTCTCCATGCCGTGCCGCAGGGCTGCTGTGGAGGGTGCAGAGCCCTCACTGCTACAGGCACACTGTAATGCCTTTTTGTTTCTTCTTCCTTTTTTTTTTTTTTTTTTTTCTTCCTTCCTCCCCTCCATAGTTTGTGCCATTTATGAGTCATGTATGGTACCAATAAAATGACTTTTCGGTTTGAAGCTGTCCTGGTCGCTTATATCTGAACACGGGACGAGGCTGATGCAGGCAAGGCAGAGGGGAGTCCTCTCATGTCCCTGGTGCTCTGGCAGAGGGTATGGACACGGGGCTCACTGTGCTCCCCGGATGATGCTGGCCTGTCTCTGCCTGCTGGTTCCCAGGCAGGCCACAGCTTGCCCTCTGCCATGCCATGGAAAGCAGAAATCTCAGCAAGGGTAAGGTACAGGGCTGCTGGGAAATGGCCCAGTCCTCAAGCCAGAGCAAACAAGCAGCTCAAGGCCTGCCCGGCCACCAAGGTGATGGGCACATTCCCTGGGGAGCAGTGAGGGCAGTGCAGTCCTGTCGTGGGAACAGGGCTGGAGCAGCTGAGCAGCATGGAGGTGTCCTGGGGGGGGGCAAAGGAGAGACGGGACCAACGGAGGGCCAGCTTCCATGGGGACTACGCCAGTCTCCCTCCAGAAGCTGGGGTGCCCTGTGCCAGCGTTATTAGGGATATGGGGGAAACCAGGCTTGTAAAACAGGGCTGATGGAGCAGAGGGTGAGGGCAGGATGGGCCTGTATCTTCAGAGTAGGGGCAGGGGTTGGGTTGACATCTGCAGTGAGGGATGTCACCAGGCTGTCCTTTCCCCTGACACAGCTGAGGTCGAGGGGGGCTGCAGGATACAGGTGCTGTGGTGGGAGCTCATGGCTGGGCCGGTCAGGGCAGGTGAGGCCCCAGTGAGCCCGTGGTGTGGCACCCAGAGCTGAGGCATCAATACCTTTGTTTCTGACATGCCCCGAGCTCTGGCAGGCTCGGTGGGATGCCCTGGGCTGGAAGGGGGCAATGCCCTGCAGGAGCAGATCCTGGCATCTGTGAAGGATCCTGCACATGCCTGGGTGGATCCTGCATGTGCACCTGAGAGCTGCTGGAGGGCCCCAAGGCAACACTTTATGGTTGAGGTCTGACCTGGAAAGCCCAAGGGTACCTGTGAAGCCCCTAAACCTTCACCACATTAGCTCCAGTGCTGTGAGAAAACTCACTAGTTGTTGCTTTTTTTTCCCCCTTCTTTTCTGTTGGGATGAATCTGTGTCCTCTGCTGCCCTGCCCCAGCACCAGTGCTGTGCCAGAGGGCCCCACATGACACTCTGGCACCCAGCATCGGCCAGACCAGGAAGAAAACCTGAAGCCGGGCTGTCCTCCCTGTGCCACCTTCACCTAAGGTCATGGAGTGCAGTGATGGCTGCTTGTGCCAAGGGAAGTTAAGCAGTAACTGGGAGGTGGCAATGAGCAAGCCGTGGGTGCTGGAGGGGCCAGGGAGCCCACCATGCAAAGGTCATTCAGGTACAGCTCACCCAGAGTCCTTGCTGGTGCCCGTCCAAAAGCCCGTGGTGTCCCATGCAGGGACACAGAGCAGGGGCCAAGGACCATGCTGGAGGCTCCAGCTACTCCGAGGCAGGACGTGGGGGGTGCAGGGCACAGCTGAGGGCTGGCATAGGGCCAAGGTGGGCAGCGGGAGTGGGCTCTCGTCAAGGGGGCTGTGACAGGGTGGGCTGCTGGAGGGGCCAGCAGTGGCTTTGGCAGTGTGGAGTGAGCGCTGGTTCTCTTAGGCAAGCAGGGAGCATCCCCTGGGCACGGGCAGAGGGCCTGTGGGCGGCGGGCTCTCCCTTGCGGGACAGGGCAGGGGCCGGGGTCTCTGGGGCAGATGCAGGATGTCAGGGTGGGCTGGGGCCAGGAGCAGGGGTGCCCCCTGGGTGGAGGAGGAGTGCCAAGGTGCAGCCGGGACGGATGGGGGGGAGGGCTCCCCCTCGGCAGAGGAGGGGGCCGGCGCGGCCGCACGCCCCGGACAGACCCCGGCGGGCCGGGACGGAAGGGGCGGCTCCGTTCGGCCCTTCCCGCACCTCTCGGGGCCGCCCGCGCCGCGGGCTCGGTGCGGAGCCGTGCCGAGCTGTACCGAGCTGGGGAGCTCCGCCCGCCGCCGCTTGCCGGGACGTGACCCCCGGGGCACCTGCCCCGCGTCCACCGGGTGCGTCCGCGGCACAACCGGGAGAGACCCCCGGCCCCTCCCCGCTCCTGCCCCCGGTTGCGGCTCCCGCAGCTCCGGCAGCGGGGCGGGGGATGGAGGCACGCGGCGTGGGAAAGCTCTGCGGAGAGTGGGGATGGAGCCGAGCGGGCGCCCAGCCTTGGAGAAAAAAATGCTGTCTGGGGGCCCATGAAGCTGTTTCCCGCTTGGGGGGACCAGGACGCCTGTGAAAAATGCCGGGTTTGCCGCAGTGCCCCATTTCGGAAGGTTCTTAGATACAAAACCTGCTTCTGTGGCTACAGCCGGTTTGTGTTGAAACTGTGAACGGTTCAACGCACCCCATCCCGAAGGGATGCAGATTGTATGGGGTGGAGCGGGAGGGACGGCTGCCCTCGGGATCACCCCAGGCCACCCACCTCCTGGGCTGGGGCAAGAGGAAACCAGAACGGGCACGGGAGCTTAGCGGAGGGCGAGGAGAGGAGCTCTTCCCAATGACTGGGTCGGGACAGATCGGTGGTGACCCTGGCCCCGGTATACAGAGGCGGCCCGAGGTGGCCGCGTGCCAAGAGCTGCGAGGAGCAGGGTGGGGCTATCCCGGCATCGACGCCTGCCCCGGCAAACAGTTTGTCAGCAATCATCGCTGAAACTTAAACAAACCACAGACTTGGGCACTGGCACGGTTCGGCCGGACCCTGCGGCAGCTGTGGGTGCAGAGAGGTGTCAGAGGACACCTCTGGGTGTCTGCTCTGAATCTGCTTCATCCCCCACAGCCCCCCGGTCCCTCGTGGGTACCTCATGCCTGGCTTCCCACCCCACTGCTCACAGGACTCCCCATCCTTCCTCGGTGCTCTCCCGCAGCTCTTTCCTTCCGGGCAGGAGCTGCCAGGTGCCTGATTTTTTCTCTCTGCATTTCCTGATCGGAGGCAGGGCAGGCTGAGTGGTCCCGTGCCTCGACGATACCGACAGCTCCTCTCAGTGCCCAGGTGACCACAGGAGCTGCTGCGATGGAGCTGGGGAATATCTCGAAGCCCACGTACGGCCCTGGACCCGAGACGCCGGAGAGCAGCATGCCGGGGCTGGTGGCAATGGCACACGGCTTCCTGCGGCTGGTACAGCCCAACCCCCTGCCCACAGGTGGGTGCATGGCGGCGGGGGGCTGACGGGGGCAGGGGGGGCTGCTTGCGGCTGCAGGGTCCTTGTTGAGCATGAGCCCTCCTGCAGCGGTGACTGCCCATGCAGCATTTAAACACTGGGGTACTGGGTAAGGAGGGATATGGCTGGGGCAGTCAGGAGTGGGATCCCAAGGATTGCCAGCTGTGTCCTGCTCTTGTACCATGACAACTGTGGGGCTATCTCAGCTGGGCCCCAGGACAGGTGCTAGTGCCACCTTGCAGACTCCCGCCCCATCCTCCCTCCAGGTATCTTAATCCTAGGCCCCAAAAAATGTGCAGAGCAAACCTCAATCTGCCTGCAGGGTCTTTACCTGTCTTGCAGCCCTCTGTGCTTGCTGGCCACTAAAAGCAGTGTGTCCCAGTGCCAGTAGCAGCACTGTGTGCTCTCCCTGTGCACTGTCCTGCTTGCCAGCACTTGCCCTTGCTCCTGTCGCTGTCACAGCTCTGTCCCGAGGAAGCTGCAGGTTTGCACAGGTGATACCAGGACCCTGCAGCTGCTCCATATTCATGGGGCAAGTGCTGCTCACCGGGAAGGAAATGCCACTCTGGCTGCTGGCACTTGCACTTCCTTCTTCACTGGCTTCAGCCCTTGCCCACCGTCAACATGCTGGCAAAGATGTGGCTGGCACACATGGCTTTGTGGACTTGTCACATAGACACCAGGGTACAATCAATGGCCCCATGTGCCATCATAGTTTGTAATGACAGCATGGGGCACAGGCAGGGAAAGCCCTGGGAATGAAGGAGGCAGCATGGCAGTGGGCCTTTGCCTCAGTACTCATTCCACACTGGCAGTGCCCTTGGGCATCTGTGTAGGGCTGGGCTGCAGGAGGGCAGCCCCAGGGCAGTGTCCCTTATGCCCACTGTGGTGAGGAACCCCCTTGTTCTGTGGACTCCTGAGAGCTTGGGATCTGGCAGCACTTTTCGTGGGTGCAAAAATGCTGCGTGATGTGATGGCTGGGGAGGGCAGGTGGAAAGGAGAAAAACGCCATACTCAGAGCTGGTCTGAGCTGCAGGTGATGGCTGGGGCTGGGAGCCCGTCTCTGTGGTGAGCAGGGTCTGGGGCCCTCCTGGAGAGCCCCACAGGGGCTCACAGCCTCGAGAGCCCCAGAACCTGCTCACAGCCATCTGTGCTTCTTGTCCCCCAGAGCTGATTAATTTTGGGCAGTCTCAGAGCGAATTCAGCTGGGAGGACATCCACAAGGTGAGTAGGCAGCTGGGGCGGGGAGCCGGAAGCCCCAGACCTCCGTGGACTGGGAGATGCTGGTGAGTGCTGCTCTGAGGCTGAGCCCTGGGTGCCGGGCAGCAGCAAGGGGAGATGTTCTGCTCCCTAGGGGGACCCATTTTGTCTGTTTGGGTCTGGACAGGGCGTGCAGAGCTGAGGAGCCTTCAGGTACATCAGTGTTATGCTGCCTCTCATTCTTCCTATCCCAGCTGCTGCTCTACGAACTGGGTTTCCTCGTCTGCGCAGCCATTGGAGCCCTCTTCATCATCCTCGTGCCGCTGGTGGGATGCTGCTTCTGCTGCTGCCGCTGCTGCGGGAACTGCGGGGGCCGCATGTACCAGAAGCAGGGCCGGCGGATGGGCTGCCGGCGCCGGGCGCTCTGGGCCTGTGTCCTGCTGGTCTCCGCTTTCCTCCTGTGAGTGCCCTGGCCGGGAGGCTCCGGATGGAACCCAGGGGTGGCTGGAAATGCCGGCGCTTGGCGGCCGTGCCAGGAAACTGCCATTGTTCACGAGCAGATCCCGGCACGGCGGGACAAAGGAGAGGAAGCAGCGGCGGTGGGAAGCTGCCCCCGGGGGGCTGCGCACTGGCACGGTGCAGACCTTTCCCGACAGCTTCCCCACGGCGCACTGGGCTCCCCCGTGGCTCAGTTTTCCGCGTCCCTCCTCTCTGGTCCCTCAGTGCAGGGCACTTTCTGGGATGCGGTGAAAGCAGAGTTCACTGCTGGGCTCCAGACTCTGCAGGCTGGGGTCTGTGTGGGTGGATTTGGAGGTACTGAGGGGGAGCACTGGGACTGAGCTCCCCACATGCTGACACTGCCACCCTTCCCTTGCAGGGCTGGTGGTGTCTGTGCCTTCATCAGCAACGCCCGCTTTTCCCAGGCTGTGAAAAGCACCTTCCCCAATGTGAACAACACTCTGGACAACATCCACACCTACCTGGCCTCCATCCCCCAGGCACGCATGGTCCCCCTGCCACGTCTTAGGGGCAAGGGGCCAGGTGGGAGGAGCAGCCCAAATAGCCCCCTGAGGAGGGGCAACGGAGGGGCTGGCAGCAGAGAAAGGTCCCCACCCTCACTGACACCACATCTCTGTCCCTACAGGAAGTCGATTTTATCATCAACAGGAGCAACATCCTGCTGGACTACACCAACCGCAGCCTCCAGGGTGAGGGTGTGTGATGGAAGGGGCTGGAGCATCCCCATGGTCCTGTGGCGAGCTGCTCCAGAGTTGGGGGTTCTTGGGCAGTGAGGGTGTTTGGGTTTGTCTTGCTGCCCTGTAGGTGGTTGCTGACCCTGAGGGTCGTGGGGCTGGTTCTTATGGGGATGTCTAAATGGACTGGGTCTGGAGCCTCCTGCAAGCTCCAGCTCTGCTCCAGTTGCTGCTTTTCCCCATTCAGGCTCCTCTCTGGGAAGGGTGTTGCAGGTGGTGGGAGGGTAGGGATATCCCCATTGCTCCCCACCTGGGGGGTGGGTGAGGGAAGGGTGCTAGTGGTGTCACTGTTTTCACCAGCTTTCCTGCAAGCCCCAGGACCTTGCAGGGTCTGCTGTCATTGACACCACCTCTCATCTCTGCAGACATTGGGCCCAACCTGGGCAGCATGATCACCTCGCGCATCAGGAGCAGCACGGACAGGGCTCTGGGATCTCTCCAGAGCCTTTTGCAAGGTACTGCCCCCATCCCTGGGAGGCTGGCAGGGGACTGAGTGGGATGCTGGAACCAAGAGATGGGGTAGGTGCATGTTTGAGTAAGGCTCTCTTGGAGCCTCCCAGCCATACCCTGGGGCAAGTGCTGTGACTTTGAGGGTGCCCCTGTGTTGCATTTTTTCACGGGTTCCTAAGGTTCAGCTGGGTGAGATTGAGTTCCTGCCACACTGGCAGGATGAGGCCCTGAGCTCCCCGCTGTCTCCCCAGGGATGAAGACGCTGAAGGACACCTTTGAGAGCATTGCCATCAGTTGCTCAGACCTCGAGGAGCTGCAGAGGAACTACAGCCAGCGGCTAGCCAGCCTGCAGGACAGGCTCAACCACACCCTGCAGAGCTGTGGCCTCCCCTGCCACCAAGTGTCCCTGGACGGGCTCGCCTTCACTGCCAACTTCAGCACGGTGAGGAGGAGCAGGGTGTGGGTGAGAGGCCCCAGCAGCCCCTACCCCAGCCCCCACAACTCACTCATCCCAAGATCTTCCCCGCAGATCCCAGGTGTGGAGCAGCAGCTGAAGGCACTGTATGAAGTCTCTGACTCAAACATAGAGACCGATTTAGGGGAGGTAAGGGGTGTCTCCTTCACCCAGGCACAAAGCTGGGTGCTCCTGCAACTGCTGGGGCTGTGCTGATGGGGAGTGGGTCGGGAAGAGCTCTGTCAGGAATTCAGTGTGTGACGTGGAGGGAAGGGCTGGCCAGAGGTCTGCTTACTGTGCCAACCATCCCTGCGCACTGGTAGGGTGGAGTGGGTGCTGTGGGGAGCCTGGGTGTCCCGTGCTACTAGGATCTGGAGACAAGGGGATGTGCTGCTCAGCCCTGGACTGCAGGCAGGGATGTGAGTTTTATGCTGTGCTCCCCTGGATGCAGGTTAACAGAACGCTGGACATGATCCCTGATAAGGTGCAAGAGCAGTCTCAGGAAGTGGTGGCAGGTAAGCAGGGCTTCATGTGCTGATTTCTCCCTCTCCTAAGGTTCCTTCCTCCCAAGCCATTCTTTCCTGGAGGCCTTCCCAGCAGCCCTGTCTGTCCTCAGGTGCCATCATGCCAATGTCATCCTTGGCCATGACTGCCCCTTTCCTATCCTTTCTGAGTCCCCACTGCCCTGCAGGACCTGGGCAGCAGCTTGCAATGCCAGCGTGTCCCCATTCCTTGCAGAGAGCCAGGACCAGCTAGGCTTCATCAGGCAGGAGATCAGAAACTTGCAGGAAGAGTTGCCACTCCTGGATGTGGAAGAGAAAGTTGGGGCCTTTGTGAACGATGCCGCATCGGTGCTGGAGGAGTACAGGGAGCCAGTCACTACCTGGGATGGGCTCAGGTGGGTGAGGGGCTTGTGTCTGTCCCCAGCTCCATTGTCTGGAGAGTTTTAAGGCTTCTGCCCTTCCAGTTGCTGGAGCTGGGGGCTTGCTGGGTGATGGAGTTGTGGGTGCAGGGTAGTCAGAGCTGTGCCTTGCAAACACACATGCCCCTTCCCTGCTGTGGTGCCTGGCACCTTTTTTCCTCCCCATGAAGGCAACCAGTGGGCTGCAGGGTGCTGCTCAGGGTCCCAGGTTCTGCTGCGTGACTCCTGCCCTTTGTCTTGCCCCAGGTTGACCCTGTGTGCCCTCCTGTGCTGCATGGTGCTGCTGGTGGTCCTCTGCAATGTTTTTGGGCTGCTGCTGGGGCCCCTAGGGCTGAAGGAAGGTGTGGAGCCCACACAGCGCAGCAGCCTCTCCAATGCTGGCGGGAACTTCTTCATGGCGTGAGGCTCAATTGGCTGCCAAGGACCTGTGTGGGAGCGGTGGGATGGGTGGGCAGGGCTGGCCTGGGAATGCTCAAGCTCCTAAATCATCATATTACTGAAGCTTAGTGGCCTGCCCCATGGTGACTCCCTGTGCAGGTGGTAAATTGAAGGTCAAACATGGTGCTGGTCAGAGGCATTTGAGGGGAGCCCATTTGCCCTGTGACGGCAAGGTCTGGCAGTGTGTGCGTGGTCCGGCAGCTCCGCGGGGGAGTGCTGGCTTGCAAAGCTGTGGGAAGCTATTCTGGAATCCAAGCTCCAGGGTAGAGCCCAGTCATGCTCTGGCAGCTGAAGGCAGAACAGAGACATGCTTGTGGGAAGGGTGGTGTTCCCACAGTTGTGGGGGGTAAGGGGGGTGCAGCCCCTGGGCTCTGTGAGCCGGGGGCAATGCCAGCATCAGTGCTGGGCCACAGGGCTGCGGGTACTGATGGCATTTCTGTCCCCGCAGAGGGGTTGGCTTCAGTTTCATCTTCTCCTGGCTGCTTATGCTGCTGGTGATGATTGTCTTCGTGCTGGGGGGGAACATTTACATGCTTTTCTGTGAGTCCTGGCACAACCAGCAGCTCTTCCAGGTAAGCTTGCTGTGGGGAGACAGCCCTACATGGAGCCACTGCTGCCTAAATGAGGGCTGCTGGTGGAGCAGAGGCAGCACTGGCCATTGAGGATGCTCTTCCAAGGTGTCCTGCTCTGCACTGTATCTAGTTTCTCCATCTCTTTCCTTGCTCTTAGCTCCTGGACACCCCTGGCGTGATCCCTAACTTCAATCTCTCAGAGCTGCTGGGCCTGAAGGGTGACACGGCAAACTTCTCAGAGATATACAGGTGGGTCCCAGCCCTGACACTGTGTCTTTGGTGGGGGCAGAGCTGCTCGATGCCCTCAGATGCTCTCCAGGAGCAGGGCAGCTTGCCCTACCTGCCCAGGCTGTGGGTAGGCACTGATCGCAGGGAAGGAGCAAGGTGCAGCCTACCTGCACAGGTGAGGACATGCTTCTGGGAGGGGGTGGCCCTTGCCTGTCCTATTTACAGTCCAGTGCCCCCATCCTGCAGGCAGTGCCAGCAAGATGCTTCCTTGTGGCAAACTCTGCACTTGGACCAGAGTGTGTCCCTGGATAAGCTCTTGAATGTCAGCCAGGTGAGTGTAGAGGTGCCAGGGTCTCGAGGGCAGGGATCCAGACTCAGGGCTGAGTGGACAGTGAGGGGCCAGCACATGTCCCATCACGCCCCCTTTGCTCTGGCAGTACACGGGAGACATCTCCACAGCTTTTGAGAAGATGAACATCACCCTAAGCCCCATCTCCCTGCTCAACCAGAGCCAGAAAAACCTGCTGCTGAATGCCAGTCGGGCCGGACAGCCTCCCGACTTCACCCTCACCCTGGAGCAGGTGTGCTGGGTGCAGCCTGGTCTTGGGATCGGGTGGGTTGAGGAGGTCCACTGCTCTCTCCTTTTTGCTGCTGTGGGAGTCCTCCGCCATTTGTGTAACTCATTAGGGTAACAACGCGCATCCTTTGCCCAGATGGCCCTGGCTCCACTCTGCCCCACAAAGAAGGGGGATAGCTCCCCTCATGAACCCCATGCCTCATTCTCACGGCTCTGTCTCTGCCTTTTCCAGTTGGATCAGAATATGACCCAGGGAAGCCTCCTGGATCTGGCTGCAGAGTTGGAGCAGCTGGCAGAAAAAGCGGTGAGAGACCACAACACCCCAGGGCCATGGCCACCCTGTCCCCAAAGCCAGTGGTTGCAGGGCTCCTCTGTGCCTGCCTGGGCATTGAGGGGAGGCCCCTTACTCTCGCCCAGCTCTTTTCCCCAGCCTGGCCCATCAGCTGGCTGTGGTGAGCTGGGCACTGCTGACTGTGGCTCTTCCAGGACACAGATGTGAAGAAGGACCTGGAAGATAATGCTCGCGAACTGAGGGAGTTGGACAAGGAGATGCAGGCGAGCTTCTCTGGGCCACTGGTGAGCAATGCTGGGGGATGTCCTGGGAATGCTGGGTTGGGCTTCCCTAGAGCTCAGAGCCTGCTGACAGGGTCTTGTCTGAACTGTGGGGTCTGCATCTCTGACCCCCCTTCTCTCCGTCCCCAGCAAAGTCTGAAGGAGAACATCCACTCAGTGCAGAGTGGGGCTGCCCAGCTAGAGGTAAGCTGCACAAGGGGAGTGCACACCAGTCCTGGGCACCCTGCAAAGCACCCTCGATGTCCTGCAGCGGAGGTGGTGGGGCTAACCTGCAGTCTTGGGAGGCTGGTAGTTGCTGTGGGACTCTTCATGTGCTGCAGGGGCTGTTTATGGGGTAGAGGGCGGGAGGCCATGGACCCTGGCAGGCGCAGGCTCCCTCCACCTGAGGTACTTGGCACTAGTAGTGTGTGACTGCTGGGAACACCACAGCTCCGAGAGGCTGTGCCCCAGGGATTGCTGCTGTGCAGGGTTGGTGAAGTGCAGAGACCCCACTTAGATCACACTGCTGAGAGCACCTTTCATCTCAGGGACAGACAACAGCTGCACTGGACAAAGCCAGCAAAACCCAGGAGTTCCTGGAGAGGGAGATGCCAAACATCATCAAGAACGTGAGCTTGCCTTGCCCTGTTGCTAGATCACATGGACTGGACCCCCTCACCAAGACTTCCCTCTATGCAGAGAAGACAAATCCTGTCTGTCTGCTCATCCTGCCTGCCTTCCCTGGTTGTCTCCTGCACCCCTGGGTGTCCCTTTCCCTTAAGGCATCCTGGGCAAAGGACTGGGGTGGGGTGAAGCATTCAGCCCTATTGCTGCTGGGCTGAGGTGGTCTGAGAGCCCTGATCCTGACATGGAGGGGACGTGGGGCACAGAGGGGGCTGGTGGTGCAACATTGCCACTCTGTGCTTGCCCCTCCAGGAGACGTGGGCCTTCCTGGAGCAGCTGTTGGATTTCTTTGAGACCTACATTTCATGGGCCAAGAGCAGGGTAAGATAAGCCTTCCTCAGTGAGGCAGAGAGAAGGGGAGGATGAGCTGCAGGGCTTGGTGGATGCTGACATATGCTGTCCCCACCACGTCCCCAGCTGACAGAAGATGTGGCACGTTGCAAGCCCGTAGCTCAGTCCTTGGATAATGTGGAGATCCTTGGCTGTGACTATATCATGGACTCTGTGGTGAGTGGGGCAGTGGTGTGTAGAGTGACACATATGTGTGGGGTGGCAGTGAGGTCCTCGTGTCCTCTTCATGCACAGGATGTGGGATGCAGGAAAGAATCAGGCATACACAGGATGAGGGATGCACAGGAAGCAGGGCTCAGCTTCTTCCCAGTAAATTGCTGTGGCTAAGAGGAAAGGCCAGGCTCTGAGAAGGAGTGTGTGGTCATTGGGGAGCCCTGGGAGCAAAAGAGATGCTCCCAGTCTCTGTCTGGACCTAATGGCTCTTTCTCCACCCTATGCAGAATGCCTTCTGGTTCAGCCTGGGCTGGTGCACCTTGTTCCTGCTGCCCAGCATCATCCTGGCCATCAGACTAGCCAAGTTTTACCGCCGCATGGATATTGCTGATGTGTACAGGTGAGGAGCAGCCCCACCTCCTGTGACCACGCTGGGTCTGGGGTCCCCCTGCCACCTGTCTCTTCATGTCCTGTGATAGCCTGTGGGACTCATGCTAAAGTAACGTGGGCTGGGGAGAACCTGAGAGGTGGCTTGGGGCCCTCGGCCTCTGAGGATGGAGATGTTCTGGAGCTTTTCTCTGCCTGCTCTGAACCTCCCCTTTGGGCAGACCAAGGTGCAGCCCCTTGGAGGAAGGACTGCAGGCCCAGCCTGGCTCAATTCCACCACCTGACTTGCTCTGTTTTGCACCATTTTTGTGCTGGAGCACTGGCACGGGAACACAGCTGGATGCTGTGCAGAATGCAATGTGCTGCGTGGTTGGTGGCATTGCCACGAGGGTGCAGTGCTTGCTCACATGCCTGTGGCCACCGGTGTCCTCGGGCTGCCCCCCAGCCCTCTGGGACACTGCCCAGCAGCTACAGCACCAGCACAGGCACTGACCCCTGAAGGTAGTGAGCAGTTTCCAGTTGGATTTCCAACTCCTGAGGGCTACATCGTGGCCCTCTGGTGCAGCTGATGTGCTGGGGGTTCCCCAGCTCCTGCCAACCCTCTGAGCTGGCTGGAGACATGGGCTCTGCTGCCCAGGAACCTCAGGGAACTGAAGTTGTGGCATAGGGAGCTGGGTGCCGCTGAGCGTGGGGCCCTGCTCTGCCTTCCTGGGGAAGGAGCACTGATGCTCTGGGGGGCTGTAGGAGCCCATGCTCTCTGTTCAGATCAGGCAGCCAGGGTGGAGGGGACCACAGCATGCTGAAGCCCACATGTTCTCCTTTTGTGACCCATGGAAGACCTTGTCCCAGAATGAGACGCTGGGCTGTCCCACAAGGCATCTTGCCCCACCAACACTGTCCCCTCTTTTCTCTCCCCTCTAGGAACGAAGACTTTGAGATGTAAGCTACTTACACTGCCAGGTCCCCGTGTGGGGTGGGGGGAAGCCCCTGTAGTACGAGGGGGGGTCAGGGCACAGAGGGTGGGGGGTGGGGACCAGAGTGAGAGTGAGTGCAGACCAAGGAGTGTGCTGGTACCAGGGGATGGCTGTGAAGGTGGGACTTTAGAAGTGCACACAGTTGTGGAGTCCTCTATCATCTTCCCACATTCCTAAGTCTGGAAATACTGCTGGTCCAAGTTTCCCAAGCTGGTGGGTTTGGTAAAGCTGTCTCCATACCCTATTTCCTGTGGGGCTGGCTAATAGGAGTGAGATGGTATTTGACCATCCCAGTGCATCCTGAGCTGTCCCTTGCTCCCCTCTTTGGCTGGGGGTGACATAGGTGACCTTGGTTTTGCAGGCCACCCACATTCAACTCCTACAAAATCCCCAGGCCTTCCATAAGAGATTAGTCCCCGTCACCTGCAGATGGAGGAGGAAACGGACAGACCCCCTTGCCTGGAAAATGTGACTATTTATTTTTGCAGGGAGCCTGCCTCTTTCCAAGGCTGTAATTCTTGGTGTCAAACAATAAATGGTGTGTTTGTGTGCACTGTGGGATGCGCTCCTCAGGTCTAGCTGTGATGGAAGTACGCAGGGGTAGAGGCATGGAGGGCTCACCACTGCTGGCACAAGCTGAGGCTGTGCCTGGGACCTGAGGGCTCTTTCTGGTGTTCCGAAGCGTGCTCTGCCCACAGCCAGCCTATGGGTCGATACAGGATCACTGCTCAGCGTCACCAAGACTGGGTGATGTTCCCCTCACTGGGCAGCCCTTTGCACCTCTGACTGGGTGAGTGCCAGGTCCCTCCCTGGGAAAAACCACACTAAGAACCTCCTGTCCATGAAGTGCCACCCCAAGCTGTCCCCAGTGTGTGAGCACTTCCCTCTGGCAACCCTGGAATGTATCACCTGTGGGTTTCCAGTGAGTTTATGGGGTGCCTACAGCCCACACCTTCTTCTCTCTGCAGGATATGGTGGCATGGATACTTTCTGTGCCCTGCACGCCCCATACTCTGCACAGAAAGAGCTGCATGCACAGATAAACCAAGGGTGACTTGGTCTAGAGCCTTGGGGCGAGTTCAAGTATTGCTTTGTGCTTCTCCTTGGTGCAAGTGCAGGGACCATCCTGAAAGCTGTGTCAGGCACAGAGGATATACATGAGCAGCTTGACTCATTTCCTTTGTTGCAAAGTCCAAGTTTCTCTGGAGCAGACTGAGAGGGCTCAGACCGGCCAGCTCCCCCTCTTATCTACTAACATCTACTAATCTACTTTATTGCTTTTTCCACTTGCCTTCAGATCTAATTGCTAGTTTTTCCTTTGGGTGCTATCTGAAGCTGCACTGGCCTTACCTCCTGCTGTCTCCCCCCAGCAGAATCTGACTGCAGAGAGGGCCCTGTGCTTGCCTATCACTCAGCTGAATCTGTCCTTCAGATTGGTTTGGCCCCTGCTTCCCCCAGGGATGCCCACTGTTCCTGGTTCTTGGAGTAAGATATCCTGCAACCCCCTGGAAAGCGTTCAGCTCAGTTTTGTCCGATCTTCCTCTGCACAGAACCCTCAGCCTCCAGAATTCTGACTACTTCCTGCTTGTGTAGGGCCTATACATGGAGGCTTCTGCCCCCAAGCCTCAGACTCTCCCTACGGCATCGTGGTCCTCGCTTCCTCTTCCCTTGCTGTGCCTTGGGGACGCCAGCTCACACAGGATTGCTGCTAGCTTCAGTTTCTGCTTGCTGGCTTTGTGGGCATTGCTTCTTCCCTACTCTGCCTTCTCTGCAGAGTCAGTGCTGGAAGGCAGGGAGCTTGACCCTCATTCACTGTGTCACTGTGGCCACCTGCACCCAAACCCAGCACTGGCAATGAAGATGTCCCCCTCAAACAACTGCACAGCCTTTGCCAAGGTGTGGGGCTTGCCCTCAGCAGCTCCCCGTTCAGTGCTGCTCCAGGGCAGTGCTCCAATTCCTGGAGCCACGGCTCTAAGAGGTGCTTGGGTCCATCCATCATCCTCCTCTCAAGCAGCCCTAGGACATGCACGAGAGCAGTGTCAGGCAAGGCCAGCAGCTGCCTGGAGAGGAGGCAAGGACAGCTCATTACAAAATGCCCACAGCAGATGCCACCAGCTCTCCTTTCAGATCACGCTCCGTCTGCTCGTGTGTGACAGCTGCCAGAATCGAAGTGCCTCCACTGTGTGAGAGGGAAACTCACAGTGCCCCATGGCCACAGCACAAGGCCCCCCACAAGTAAGGTCTCATCAATAACCAGCCAGTCTCTAGAGAACCATTGCAGCAGTTCCTCTTCCTCTTTGCCAGGCCTTTTTCCACCACAGGGACTTTCCGCAGCCAAGCCCTTGTCTGGGGGAGACCCTGCCACATCTTTACAGTGGTTTCACAAACAAGAATCTCTCCAAAGGCAGCTGTGACACTGTGCCTGGCAGCAGGATTTTGCTGGGCCAGCCAGGTGCTCTCTGTTGCTAGTTTTCCTAAAAAATAGACAATTTGCAGCTCTTGAGAAAAAAATCCTCCCTTCCTCAACTCTCTGTTGGGCCCAGCCACAGCCATGCATGGCCTGGATGGCCCTTCCCTGTGGCACACACGCTCCAGCCTGCCTGTGCAGACTCCTGCCTCTATGCCTTCATAGTGGTAAGCAGCTGAGTACCACAGAAGGAATGGGCTGTCTGGGCATGCTCTCCAAGCCCAGCTGTACACCAGTCGTGAGCCACGCTGGGCAGCACCAAAGAGACGAGCCTGGCCACTTTTCACCAGAAGCAAAACAAGACTGCCCTCCTCCTGAAGGTGTGTACCCTCATAACATCCACCACCACCTCAGCATTGCTTTTAGGAACCTTTATTTTTAAAAGGAGTCTGTCTTCCACACTTAAGACCACTCTCAAGAGGATTAATGCAAGTGAATCTCCCGTAGCCCAACAAGGCAACAGACAGCTCCTTTACACCACAGCCCAGAATGCAGGGGCAAAGCCACAGCCAGGGTCTCCCTCCTGGTGGAGGGGGCCAGGCACGGGACACCTGAGAGAGGCTGGAACCTGGATCTTCTTGCACAAACTGCTCTCAAGTTACGCTGATTTTGCAAACAGAGGCACAATATGAGCCAGACAACCCTGACAAAGCCCCTTTGTGTGCAAAGGGCAAAGGTAGAGGAGATGGGAACAGAGGGCCTGGGTGTCCTGCAGCATAATCTAAGCTTCCACAAAGGAAAGGGAAAGGCAGGGCCAGCCCCAAGCTCACACAGGCTGCTGCAAGCTTCTCAGCTCCAAAGAGAGTTTGGGTACTGTGTGGGACAGAGAGATAAGGGAATTAGGCTGCTCTTTTCAGCTAAGTAGCTGCAATCAGTCACAGCTACAGGACTGATCTCAGAGGAATTGTGGCGAGACAACGTGTGGAGTGCTGCAGCTGCCAGCGTGTGTGCTGGGACCCCCAGTGCCATGGAGCCATGCCACACTGGCATTTAGCATCTGACTGAGCCCAAAGCAGCAGGACTCAGTGACCCATCTGCAAGAAACACGCCCCGTTTCCCACAGAAGAAACAGCTTGGAGGTAACGCCCAACTCACTGAGCAGAGAATGGGGTGGGGGAAAAGACTGTGTGTATCCCTGGCGACCATTCCATCACCAGTACTAGAGGATCAGGGAAGTAGAAGTGGAGTTAAAAAGGAGCCAAACAAACCAAAACCAAAGTGCTTTGGGCAGGGAGCAGTTCTGTAGTCCTGTAGTGCAGCCAGTGTTTTCATCTGCAAATGCACCCGGCATTTGCTCCTCCACTGGCACGCACACACACAATTGCACTTGCTAGGAATAGCCAGAAAGCCTGCCTTGGCTCAGAGGAGATCCCCCAACCCCAGCCACCCAACAGGCTCTTCAAGATGCTGCTGCAGGGACGCTTCAGAAATAAGCAGGCTTCTGTACTGCCAGGACAGGTAGGATTTCCTAGCGTGGATGCGGCTTTCCCTTCCTTGTGCACCCAGGGCTTGGGATCACATTGTCCTTTCCCCTTCACACACTGTCATCCCGTAGCAGTGCTGAGGGTGAGGAAGTCCTTGCCGTGGATGGTTGAGGAACATCATTGGCCACTGCTTTTGAGGGGATTTTGTGCTCTCGGGGTGGGGTGGGAGGGGGGAAGGTGGTGCTCTGCAGCATATCCGAATACATCTCGTCCTGGACACTGGGACGCTGCACAACCCTTTGCAGCAGCGGCTTAAGCAAGCCCACAGTAAGCTGGTTCCCCTCGCTGGAGAAAGGCACTGGGTCCTGCTGGGAATGAGGGAGGTGCTGCAGGACCATGGTGAGGATGTCTGAGGCAGTGAGCTCAGCGGGGCACAGCGGCCACAGCCTGTCCAGATAAGGGTCCAGCTCCCGGTGCTGGGCAAACTCAGCCAGCAGCGTGGTGAATATCTCCTTGTTAAGCAAGGGGCTGAGTTTGGAGAACTTCTCTGCCACCTCCACCACCCGCTGCCACTGCTTCAGACGGATGAGAAGGTGCAGAGCTTGCAGCACGGCCTTAGGCCTCTTGCTGCAGAGCAGCAGTTCCAGCTCCATCTCGTCATCTGCCCCACTGTGTTTGTTCTTTCGGGCCAGCACTCCCAGTGCTCTCTTGTACAGTGGCACTCGGCCCTCTGGGCCCTCCTTGCTGCTGTATGACCAAGAGTTGCTAACATACTGCTGGGTCAGCTCCACAAAGCTGGGCAACCACTTGGGTTTGAACCTCAGGAAGGAGGCGCAAATGAGCTCAAAGAGTGGGACCATCCCATTCTGACCCACCTCCTCCAGCTGCGGCTGACACAGGACCTTCTTCCACACCTCTGGGGTGGCCCTAGCTACCAAGAGGCCATCCCCATTCTGCTGCAGCTGCAGGCAGCTCCTTGTGGCCTTCCAGGCAGCCTTGGGGAAGGAGGCAAAGACAGAGTTCAGATAGGCCAAGTTGTCCTTGTCCATGTCAGACTGCAGAATCCGGCTGACCTCCTGCTCCACCAGCTCCTTGCAGTAGCTTTCCACCTCGCTCTCTGGGGCACACACCACGCAGGTCTTGAGGAGCTCCAGGCTCATGTAGCTGTGCAGCTCCAGGCTCATTGTGCTCAACAGCTTGGCATAAGTGTCTTGCAGGCCTTGGGCTGGCTTTTGCTTCTGGTGGAGGCTGTGCTGCAGGATGGCAGCGAGGACCACAGGAGCCTGGAACGTCCCACCTTTCTTCAACTTCTCCACTGTCAGCTTGGAGCTGCTGAGGCTCCTCCTCTGGTAATATCTGCAGGCCTCCTCAAACACCATCTCCACCAGGCATGGCTCAGGCCTGATACTGTGCTCAGGTTTGGAGAAGCTAAAGCTGTAGATACCAGTCTGACTGAGGAGCTGGATACTGTCCTCCTCTCCCTGGGACTCCAGGAAATGCACCTCTTTCATGCTCAGGACTTCCTTTTCTATGAGCCTTCCACTGTTCTGGTCAACAAGGTACAGTACTCCAGCCAGCACACAGGCCAGGATGCTGCCAAAGGTCTTCAGCTGGACAGGACTCCCTTGGGCCAGGGGGCACCCCTCCAGGTCGAAGATATGCCTCTGTGTCCCATCTGGCTCCACGACACTCACAGAACCTTTTGTGCTCACCAGCAGCAGACCCCCACTGTTGGACATAGTGGAGGTGTGAATGTCCAGAGGCGCAAAACCTGAGAGAAGGCCCACAGAACCCAGCAGGAGTTTCCTGAAGTCCGACTCGCTGCTGGAGTGCAGCACCTTGCTGTGGATGAAGCCTGCAGAGGGGGCTGTGATGGTGAACTCTGCCTTCTCGGGATGCCAGATGAGGAGGAATTTGGAAGTGGTGGCAAAGCCGGCAGCAGCAGGCACTAGGAAGACATGTTGGGGGGAGGCCAGGACCTGGTACTCAGGGCTGTTGTGCAGGACTATCCTCACAGTGCCCAGCCGCACGCCTTGCTCCCCCACCTCCAGAGCACGGGCACAGACACAAAACCTGAAGGCACACTTGCTCATGTCCGAGTGAACACCCAGCGGCGGCCTCTCCTCGCACCACACCAGGCTGGCTCCCTGGCTGCATACGGAGACGATTCGTGCCCGGGCACCCTGGCAGAGCTCCAGTGTCTGCAGCAGCTGCCAGCCCATGGCCACCACAAAGTGCCAGACCTCGGTCCGGCCATGTTCCCACACCAAGGCCAGTACCCAGGAGCCCAGTACCACAGGGCTCTGCAGGAAGAGCAGTCCCACAAGGGCTGGCTGGGGCGGCTGCCAGCTCCTCTCCAGGTCGGCTCCAGCGATGCTGTGGCGCTGGAAGGCCACCACCCGCAGCAGGCTGGGCGGCCGGCTCTTCTGCAGGAGCAGGAGATGCTGCCCGTCGGGGCTGGACTGGACGTAGCTGGGCTCTTCTCCGCGGCACAGCAACTCCCGCAGCCAGTGGCCTCGGCTAAAGTCGCTCAAGTCGGAGACCTGCCGCAGCTTCATCCTGTCAGCGACAGCGTGCACCAGGGCGAGCCGGGGCACGGAGCCACAGCCGCCACCCAGTCCCCTCCCGGAGCCCCGCCGCACCCTAGTCCCCGACACCCTGCTCCCTCGGCTCTCGAGGAGACCCCCACGGACCTCTCGGGCACCTTCCCCCCGCGGCGAGCCGGTTCCACGGCAGCAACTGCCAGGGACCGGGGGCAGCCGGAGCTCCCCGCACACCCATCGCCGCCCGAGAGGACTCCGCGCTGCCCCGGGCACCCGCCGGGTCTCCCTCCCGCCGAGACCCACCTGCCGCGGCGGCAACTGCCGACCGGGACCAGCTCCGGGGCCGGGCCGGCGGCAGCTCCGCTCGGCGCTGCGCAGTCACGGGGCCGCGGGTTTCCGGGCGAAGCCGCTCCGCGCCGCCGCGGGCCGTCCCGCTCCTACTTCCGCCGCCGGTGCGGGGTGGGCTGTGCGGCCGCGTCCCGGGCACGACCCGCGGGTCCTCGCAGACGGCGGGGCCATTTGCTACCGGCGTGTGTGTGTGTCAGTCCCCGCGGGGCGAGCCGAGCACCAAGCGGCCCGGGGAGGAGCCTCCCCCGCCCGCCCCGCCTGCGAGGGCCGCGGCCGCTCGGGGAACCGGCGGGCGCACGCGCGGCGCCTGCGCGGTGTGCGGGGAGCGGCTGCCCGCAGGTGAGTGCGGG
>VWPU01025206.1:0-14354 GCA_013398955.1 Callaeas wilsoni | reverse complement strand
GGCGGCCCCGCCGCGCCAGCGCCGCGCGGCCGCGCTCCCCGGGCCCCGGCCCGGAGCCGCCGGGGGCTTCTGCTGGGGAGCCGCGGCCCGGGAGCGGCGGCCTGGGAGCAGCCCGCGGCCTTTCCCCACGGTCCCGTCCCCAGGAGCCGCACGAGTGCCGGAGCCTCCCCGCCTTCCTCTCGGGAGGCGCCCGGCGCGGAGCGAGCGCCCCGAGCCACCCGGGGAACGCCGGGCTCCCCTGCCCGCGCTGCTGCTCAGGTGCTGAGAATCTGCTTCATGCGGCCGAAAATATGGCCATGCACTTCAGGGAAAGCAGCGTGTGAAATACTATAGCGGAGAGTAACTTCGTACTGGATATTGTCATGTTCAAAATGCCTTGTGATTACGGCAGATTAACTACTCTTGCAGTGATTTTATGGTAAACGGGACTTTTTATGTGGCCCTTTGATATGTCATCCAGTGAAAGGAAGGCAAGATGATCCACAGCATCAGTGAACACGATATTGCAATAGTGCATCTTGGGAAAAAAAAGGGAGGGGAAAAAAAGCCCCCAAACTCCCAAGTTTACTGACCAAAAAAAAAAAAAAAAAAAAAAAGGCATTAAAAATTTTAATCTGATTTTTTTTGTTATCAAAAGGTATGCAAAGATACTTGATCATTATATGGGACAAACTGGAAGTAAAAGACATACCCGATGTGAAATTTCCTTACTCTGATAGTTGAGGCCAATGCCTGAAATTAAAACACATGGAGACTAGATGTACACAATTTTGATAGCACCTAGTAGCAGAATGTAGGAGTGTATTAGGTTGTCCACCATTTGGTATCTTAAGAGTAAGGCAGTTATCTGAAGATGTCATGATCTGCCTAACCAAAAGTAATCCTGTTTAAGCAGAATTCCTTATTCCTTAAAAGCATTTTCTGT
This sequence comes from Callaeas wilsoni, assembly GCA_013398955.1. Classification (NCBI taxonomy): domain Eukaryota; kingdom Metazoa; phylum Chordata; class Aves; order Passeriformes; family Callaeidae; genus Callaeas; species Callaeas wilsoni. The sequence goes on along the minus strand of VWPU01025206.1, from coordinate 13,429 downwards.
TCTTCTGATCCTTAGTGATGTGAATGATGACATTATGAAATACTGAGTTGTCAGCAAGCAAAAGGACCTGTTGGCACTTTGGTGACAAATATGGGAAGTCAAATTAAAGAAATGAATAATTAAGCACAAGTTAAAGAAATGTCTTGGAAGAAGCAGGAGAAAACGTGATCCTGACACATGCAAATTATATTTGGGAAGAAAAATTTAAAAGTAAAATCAAACGGATACTGGTGAAATAACAGCACTTCAGAAAATAATCTGGGGGCTGTAATGTAAATATGAGTCAGCAATGTGCTACCATTAAAGAAAAAAGACAGCGTCACTGCAGAGTGTATTAATAGGTGTGCAGTACATCTGACAAGACAAATTATTTTTCTGCAAGGGGTTGATGAAGCCGCCTGTGTTTGGTCTCAAACTGAAGACAGTTTGCTGGTTTGGACAATCACCCCAAGACAACAGTCCAGAGGAAAATTACAAAATATTATAACATGTAGAAAGTTAGAGATGGATATAGAAGTTGAAAAAACACTAATTTAAGAAGATAGAAGTAAATGATCTCTTTATGGGGTAAGTGTTGCTGTGAAAAGGACAGAAATATTTCATTCTTTCTGGAGAAAAAAAAAAAAGAATCATCTAAATTATTCATAAAGTTCAGATTCAATGCTGGACAAAACTTCCTAAAATGTTACGGTTTATATACTGAAATATATATATGTTTATATATACTGGAACAATAATGTCCCAAATTTAGCATTTGGAACAAGATACCTACCTAGTGGAAGTGTGGAATCTCTTCTATATGTAGGTTTGGTAGGCAAGATTATTATCGTTAACCTCTCTATTCTTAGGGAAGTGGATTTTATTATGAGATCTAGTAAACTTTTTTACTTCTAGCAAAAGTAATTCAGTAATTTCTTTCCTTTTATTACTGTGAATTCATCACTGTAACTGGTATGAAGGAAACACTAACTCTATACTGTCCCTATTGTTTTTCCTCTTTCCCAAAGGGACTCTGTGTGTGCCCTAAGTGAACACTAGCTCTGTGTTTGCCAGTCTATTTTGTAGAGTCTGCCACTAGTGCAATATCCAGAAATGGAAACGGAAATGAAAATAGATAAGTTACTGTAACTGGAGTTTCATTTGTCTGCCCTGCCAGGACTGCTGTTGCTATTTATTGTGAAAAGCACAGGGCCATAAATACAACTACCTCCTTCCTTTACGCTGTATGCATTGGAAGAAAGAAGAAAAGCGATGGTATGAAGAGAATGGTGGACAATGAAGACACATGAATATTTCCTAAGCGTGTTTGAGGAAGAGAGCGAAAGATCACACAGGTAGAGAGAGATTGGTAAGGAAAGAGAGTAGCAATGTATGAATAGGAGCGCCAAGGGAGAGACAAGGTATATGAAGGACAGAGAAGATATTTGAAGTGAAAAATATCGTTCAGGAATGCTTGTGTGAGTGAAGAAATGGCAGCAATGGTGAGAAAGGGCTTTGAATATTTATGAGTAAGCTGCGGGCAGAAACCTACAAGAGGAGGGTCAGAGCCTCATGAGACATGTAAGAAGGAAAAAGAAAATAGAAAAGAATTTAAATCTCCATACAGAGCACTATTTGTACTTATGTGTTTATAGGATTATGATAGAGATTAAAGAAAAGACAAAAAAAGCAACAAAGATGAAAGGGTAAGTAAACAAGTAAAGAAGGAAGAAAGCAGAATAATGAAATAGGAAGGAAATGAGAAGTGTTTGTTGAAGGGCTTGAGTGATTCAAGTCATGTACTTTATAAGCATCTTACAGATTTTTATCTTTATCAAATACTCTTATGATTTTTATATTCTTGCCTCTGGCAGTTACCAGCAGTAATTAATAAGCAGTGAGCTGGTTTGTAGGGAAGCAAAATTGAAAAAGTGAAAGTTTTAGTTCTAAAACTTTTAGCCTTTTAAAAAGGCAGGAAGAGATCTCTCTCTCTCTCCTGTTGCCAGTCAGCCCATATACCATCTGAGTTTCTTAGACTCTAGAATATATCTTTTATGGATGACTATAGTCAGAGGTTTGCAATGAATAAATTCCAGAGTCTGACATAGACATGATACATTCCCATGTCCAGCTTTGGCAAGGCAAAAATCTTTGACCGTTCTGTTTACCAATTATGAATAGAAATTCATATCATAAATAAATAAATAAATAAGAAAATATTACATGTTGTCCTTTCTGCGCTTTGTGTTGCTTAGCTGCAGATAGTACCAGCTGGAACTTTTGAAAAAGAGAGCTTCATTACAAGATATAGCAAACTGCAAAGGGTGAAGGTACATATCACATATTTCACACTGTTATATTTAGTCATGGTTTGGAAAGGATTTTCTAAACACCTTGCCTTTTATTTGTGGAATGAGATTTTCATAGATGTGTCCATATGAATTCTGTTTGACTGTTTGAAAGGTCCTACAGGATGTGAAGGCAATGAGCGCGTTTAACAGCGTAGGAGGGATTATAACATTGAATATATATTCCTGTCAGGATCACATTCATATTGCCTGTGTTCAGGTATCCATTTAGCCAAGGTTCACTGTAGGCATGAGGTTATCCTGTCAGGAAGTAGAACTGACTTACACTGTCAGTGCACTTTACTGTGTTGTCTTGCAGCTCCATCGATGGCTTTATAAAGAACCTAAGTAAAGATAATAAGAAATGACAGTGTAAAACCTCCCAGATAGTTGTAGAATCACAAGGAAAGTGCATAGAGTAATAAAAATCAGTAATATTTCAGATTATTTTGGTTCATATGTGGCTGGGGTTTTTGACAAAGAGCCAGTGAAGTCAGAGAGGAAGAAAATCTGAAAGTGTAAGGTTTTGTTCATTTTTTTTAAAGGAAGTTTTAAATTTAATTTCTAATTCATAGAACCATAGTATCATAGAATAATTTATGTTCAATGAGACTTTTATAAGTCATGTGCAACTCTGCACAAAGCAGAGGAAACTCAGGTTAGGTTACTCTGGTGCTTGCTCAGGGAGTTATGAATCAAGTTAGTTTAACCCAAGCATCATTTCCTCATCTGCAATGTGATTTCTCTGTCTCAGGGAGCTATTTTGAGGGTAAAATCTCTTCTGTGAGGCGTTTGTCAGGCTTTCAGTTTTGGTCTCTGTAGAGGCAACACCCATTTCAACAAGTAGAGCAGGTATCTCCTAATCTCTTGAAGGCAGGAGAAGTGGTCAACAGAAACAGGAACAGAAAATAGAATTCTGTAGCTGAATACTGAGAAAAATACATTGAAGGAGGAAGAACACAGAGTGAGAAAGAGAAATGGCTCCTGGAAGAAAAACATCAATAAGTATACAGTAATAAAAAAAAATCTCTTTTTTGATAATAACATTTTTAAGAACATGAGTTATTATTGGGTTAGTGAAGAAGGGGTAAAAAAATGCACTAAAGCAGTGAAGTCCTTACTTCTTTACTCTGTGCAACTGTTCACATGAAACTTTATTTGCTTTATGACAATTTTCATGCTGCTTTTTTCTCTCCCACTCTTGATGCCTTTTCTCCATGCTTTTTGATTTTTTTGCTTTCTTGCAGAACAAGAAAGGACCATTCAAGCATCAAATCTATCAACAATTCCCCCAAATATTTATCTCAAATTAGAGGATTCTTTACAGCCAAAAGCTTACAAACAGTCTATCTGTCCTTTGGACTGTGCTGATGATTATTCACTGAGTTTACAATAGGGTATGAATGGCAGTCCAGTGATTGTTGTAAGATTTTAACAATCTCCTTCATTTTTATGAGGTTTCCTGTGTTTAGGATTGATATTGCTGTTAGCTAAGAGAAGAACATAGTACATGAAACAAAAAAAATATCACAGAGCAGTGTCAGGTGAGTCTGACAGATTTGAGGAGGAAGACATGAGGAGTTCTGAGAGAATACACAAGCAGAGCAAAATGGCTTGAAAAGTAACCAGGTCCTCTGAGAAATATTGAAGGGTTTGGTCAAGAAAGACACAAACAGGTGTCTGTCATAAATATTATGTTTCAGAGGTGTTTAAAGGTCTAGTTAATAGATGGCTTCTACAATGTAAATACAAAAGGACTCCATAGCTCTATATCAATTTGAATCTTACATGGAAGATAAATATTCCAGGTTTTGTGTTGCTCAAACCCAGCTGGAAATTCCACATCAAGATGTCTTAAAATAGGCATTTTTTAAATTGCTCTATTAATTAATGTCCCCATATCAACTGTACTTAGAACCTGTGTCATTTTTTTCATTGTCCACAAAAATAAATTTTTTGTTTTCTCTTTTGAACTTTCAACATACTTAATATTTTTTTTTCCATATGTTTACAGCGTAAATGAACATTGGAATTGTTACGTGGGGAAAGATAAGTCTTGACAATTGGAGTTTAGAGAGAAATAGCATTGTCTTCAGTAAAAGTAAACCTAAGACTGGAATTTCACAGATGGATTGGATGTATCTGGCAAAAAGAGTACCAGTAAAATAGATAGGAATGTTAATATTTAAATATCATTGGTGAGTTTCAGAGTTAATTACCAGTGTCACTAATGAAATCACTGCACCTCTTAAAGCTATTTTTCTTCAGTCTTGGGAAAGAAAATAATTATTATGCTTGACATACACATTCAAGAATATCCTTACTGTGACAGCATAATTTCTTTACTTACTTACCTTTGCATGAATTAAAGTTTAGGTTCTAAAAAGCAGTTCTGCTCTTTTAGAAGCCCAAGAACTGGAGTTACTTCTCTCAAAACCATCAGACACATATGACTTCTTAAGATCATTTTACTTTCTATCGTACAGATATGAGCTTTTTGTTCAGGAAGAGCTGAGAGGAGAGCTTAGAGGAAAAAAACCTGCATGTTTCTTGTTAAGGGAGAGCAGTGCTAACAAAAGAAAATGTGTTCTAAAGGACACACTTGAGAATATATCTGGAGAGGCCAGCCTTCAAGGAGGAGGTGGTTTCATGAGGTTAAGGTTTTTATTACTTAGCTCTACAATACAGATACACCCAAAGTGACAGATACATATCTGATAGAAACAGTTATTCAAGTGAGAGTGGAAAAATCACACACAGAGACTTCAGTTTTTCTGTATCTCTGTTCCTCCAACTACAATCTGTTGGTTTTCCCCTTTTATTCCATGTTAGGATTATTTTAGCATGCTTTTGCTATAATTGACTAACTATTTGTCATTTGGGAAGTAGTTGTATGGTCAAAGAGGACTATAAAATAATGCATATTCTCATGAGACTAGCATAAAGGTTCCTTTTGCGATTTCAGCTTTTTATCTTGAGTGCTGGTGGCCTAATAAGAAACATTTAATTTAGAAATGCAGCTTTTAACTGCAAGAATATTGGAATGTGGGTAAATATTTATAGTCAAACTTATCCCAAGGTGAAAAATTTGGGAAGGTGAAGGGAAGAAAAAATTCAGAAAATTAATTCTTTGGAATAGTAGGGCAGACATGTTTCCCAGGATGTTGCTATCTGAAAATGAATTGCACACTCACAGAATCTAGTTGCAGCATATAGATGATTTTGCATATCTTTGGGGAATGTAAATTTGGACCTGACTCACTTTTCCTGTGCCCAAGCTCCTGTGACTAAATGATCAGTTCCTCTGTTTTTAATACAGTGTACTTCTTAATTAGAGCACCATGAACATTCTCTTCTTACTCTTACAGGTGTTTTTTATTTCATATTCCAGAAAGAGAGGATAGGAAATTATTTTAAAGTAATTAAGATGAAACCAAATTTTGCCTTATTAACTTTTTTCATCAGTCAACTTTCATGGCCACATTGGCTGTTCTTTGCTATTCCAGTGGCAGTCCTGACCTTAGCAACAGAAGTTTAAATAATTAGCATAAAGTGTGTGGAAAGGATGAAGGTGCTGGTGTAGATTGTTAATAAGAAAAGGATATATCTGATGATGCACTACAGTATTACTCTAGCGTTTTGGTGGGGATGACCTCATTGAAAGAATCACATTTCAAACTTATCTGTACAAATGCTGGTATTGTAAGTGCGTGTAGAGCTACTAAAATAGATTTAAATTCATTATGTTTCTAGTGCACACTGGTGAAGGAAAAAGATGGGAAGATCAGGGGGTTGGAACTAGATGATCTTCCAACTTAGGCCGATCTATGATCCTATGATTCTATGATTCTATAAAAAGGTGAGGCACAACTGATGGTTATTAGCTGTGAAAAGTCTGTGTATACATGGCTCCTGGTGCCAGCGGCATTGGCAAGAAAGCAAGATAAGCAGTCCAGTTTTACATCTGTATTCTGGAAAGAGCATATATAAAGTAGTCAGATTATGCTGTAGACTTTTAACAAGTCTTACTAGTTCAGTTTGATGTGATAACTGAGGCACAGCAAAGTCACATAAAAATTAGTGAAGATTTTTGCAACACTCTCCACCTACCTGCACCCTCTTCCAGCCCAATTCCGCTCTGTACAAAATATAAATATAAATATGATCCTGGTCCTTGTAATGCTTTGTATTATCTTTCTCCAAGAAAAATATTATTTATATATTTTTAATGTATATACCTTCTAGTCTTCCTTAATCTAAGACATGCAGAGCTTTTTATCTTTCCTCTGCCTGGATTTTTCTGGTCTTCCCAATTTTATTTTCTTCTAACTTCTGCATTGCAAGACACTTCATAAAAGCACAAGAACTGGCTATACAGTAGTTCTGTATCATTAAGGAGTCTTCCAGTAGAAATCCTATGCATCTGTTCTTACTCATGCATAACTGAAGAAGAGGCAGAATTATGCTTAGACCTTTAGCTTGAGAGAAGCTTCAAAATAGCACTCATACTTTCAGGTTGAAATTTCAAAGGAACCTATAGGATTTGAACACTTATTTCTCATTAATTTTTTATGGGAGCTGGTCAAACTGATCCCACAGGCATTTTGGAAAACAGTAGGCTTATACTTTATCTATTTCATTGTCTTGTGTTGGAAAGTATGAATTAAAAATGAAAGAATGTAAAAGCAGGAGAATTAGAAAGAGACTTACTAATATATATAATTGTTTTTAAAAGTGCATTTGCTGTTTATTTAGTTGCTAAGTGATCACCTGAGATTTACATAGGATTTACATTAATTGATTGATATTGCAGTTGTCCAACTTATTAACTGCTCTGAAAACCTTTCTTATTCTTCATATTATTTCCACTGTTATTTTGTCCAGTCATTCATAGCAAAAAATCACCTTCTCCATGTAGTCAGTGGGCTTTATGAGGTGAGGGGCCTTTAGCAAACTTTCAAACCTTCAGCTCTCACTGACCCAAAGGCAGTTGAAAACATTTGTACCTTTTAGAAAGTTTCTCGTATTTTGTTAGACCAGGCATATATTTGCCAGGATGAATAGAATTTCTGGAGGACAGAGGATGACAAAACAGCATCATTAGAAATACATGGGGTTTTACTTTGAAACACGTGCTAAAGTTGCTATTCTGTGAGAGTCTGTCAATGTGTGCGTGCTCACACGTGCGTGTCTGTGTGTGTGTGTGTGTGTGTGTGTGTGTGTTTGTGTTAGAGAGGGAGGGAGAGCACAGAAGGCAGAGTTCCAGATTATCTTAAGAAACATAATATGATGTTTATTTTTTCATTACCAGAAATACCCAGAGAGCTGCCAGAATGCAGAGTGAGAGGTGGAGTTCTGAGACACAAAGTCTTTGCTTTTCCCAAACCCATAGATGCACTTAACTTCAAACATGGGATGTTCATCCGTGTTTAGTATTAAACAAAAAGAGTGTGAAATGTATGCATAGTATTCTAATGAGAACATATATGTAAATATGGACTGAGATAATGGAGATTAGATTAAAGTAAAAGAGATTTTCTCCTTAATTCTTTGTGCAAGTTCTGTTTTACCAACTCTATCTTGTCCGGCACTCAAGTCTGTAAGTTTACCATTTTTTTTTTAATCAAATAAGAGAGATAGTCTACTCTTTAATTATCATTACAACTTTAAGACTGGAGCTCCTAAAAGAATTTAGTTGGGATTTTTCAAAGTGATATTAGCATACATAGAGTTGTAGTCTGTAAGTGTCTAACTACAAGACTGATGGAGAGAAACTGTTTTTACAAGGGCATGTAGTGATAGGGTAAGAGGGAATGGTTTTGAATTGAAAGAGAGTAGGTTTGGATTAAATATTAGGAAGAAATTCTTTATTATGAGGCTCATGAGGCTCTGGAACAGGTTGGCCAGAGAAATTATGCATGCCCCAGGCGTAGAAGTGTTCAAGGCCATGTCAGATGGGGCTCTGAACAGCCTGGTCTTGCGGAAGGTGTCCCTGTCCATGGCAGGCGGGGTTGGAACTGAGTGATCTTCAACACCCCTTCCAACCCAAACCATTTTATGTTACTATGAACTCTAAACTTTTAAGTTGTTTTTCTTCAATATTTAATGTAATTCTGAGCAAAGCTTATCATTGAAAAACTAAAATTGAAGGGTTAAAAAATGTAGATATCCACAAAGCACATAAATTCTCAATAGTCTAAAGAAAATAGCTGATTATATATTTAGATAAGGAATTCAAATACATCTGTAAGTGTATGATCATATAGAAAATACTCAGGGACCATAAGTAATAATCAGATGACTTATGATGCTACACAGACTCATACAAGACTTGGAAATTTCCAGTAAGTGTACTGCAAGTAACCTATGAATTAAAAATAATTTGATTAAAAGTTCTGCTCCAAAAAAGTATAAAGCAGACAGAGTCATTTCCAGCATTCAGCTTGGTCTGCTGTAGAGTGATTTCTTTGTTTTCAATGGAACTAACTTCTGCTACCAAAGGACTTGTTTCAGGAAATTTGTATGTGACAAATAATTTCTTGTAGCACAGTACAACAATATACTTTGTTAATGCATCAGAGAACAGATTAATGTCTATGTGATAAGAGAAGCTATAATAACGTTGAAAACTGACTTTTTTTTTAGTTTTTATAATATGAATTTCAGGTAAGTGCAAAGTCTGTAGAGCTTAGGTCTTCAGTCTAACAAGATTGTTTCAGTATTCAAAAGTGGTTCTGATGTGTATTAAGGGCACATTTTCATTATAGTACTTTACAAATACTTTAAAAATTTAAGCTTTTCTCTAATTTTGCTCTACAGTTCCTTGGATTTTTACTCACTTTTTAAAATCACAATGATATAGGTAACATGGTTTGCTGACACATATCACATACACAGAACTTTTTTAATTTAAAGTATTATTACTGGATACTTACTTTTCCAGCCCTTTGGAAAATTTCTAATTACTTGACAGTACTTCATACAATGACATTGGCATCATGGTGTTGAACTGGCACTGTGGAGTTTGCAAGTATTCTGGAGATCAACATATGTCAGAGAAAAGATCCCAAATGTGATTAAATTTAACTGTGATATATACAAGTACCATGCTTGGCAAAGATGTTATAGGGGCAGTTAAAAAAGGAGGAAGAGCAACACAAGAAAGGCTACAGAAAACTACAAATGTGCCACAGTCTGAATTAAGGTTTATAAGAGGTTGCCAAAAAAGGTGAATATCATTCTGGGAATGGCGTATGGAAAACTGACAGCTCTGAGTGATATTTTTTCTTCCTTCCTCAGTCTTGGCAAGGCTTCATCTACGAATTAGGTTTGGGCACCATTCTCTAAGAGAAAACAAACAGAAAAGAGCAAATAAGCAATCAGAGATTTAAAGACAGATGAGAAGAGCTTTTGTCTTGAACTGAAAATTGGATTTGTATAGCTGAGAAAGAAAGATGGTGCAGAGGACATGGTAATCATCTCTGTGAAAATGTACAAGTATCATGAAAAGAACACATTTATCCCTCATCGCAGTGGGATAAATTTGACTTAATTTAAACCCAAGAGAGTTAGGTTAGATGTATTTTTTGCCTTGCTGTAATAATATGTAAACATTGAAAGAGGCTACTCTAAAAAGGCCATGAAAATTAAAAACTAAGACTGTTTCAAGTTACTCCTGCCTGAAAGCAGAGTAGATTGACCAAATTACTGACCTACTAATTATCTTTTTAATGAATTACAGGTAAATAATGCAATCTACCTTAGAAAAAAAGCAAATTGATATTTGATCTGGGTTTAAGTATGTATAAAAGTTTTTTACTAGTTCCAGCCCTTCAGAAGGAATACAGGACAAAGGAATATTTGCATTTCTGCAGTATGCAGATTAAATTTAGTTGTTAAATATAAGTTTCTTTTTTTTTCTTGGTCAGGAAAGATCATCACATGATGGGAAGTTTTGTGGGCTTTTATGAAACACATTAGTGTGCTGACTAATGGGACTACTCTTTGAAACACTAGTATTGTCTCGTTTTTGCAGACAGATGATATATTTTTCTCTAGCTCCTGGAATTGAAAGATTTTCATTTAATGATTAAAAATGTACTTGCTTGGAATGACATGAGCTTGCCGTTCTGAGAATATGATGACAATAATAGAATTGTGATGTAATTACAGCATGTACAGCTTTGGGAAGTGATCTCATTTTCTGAAAGCCATGGGTCCTCATAAAGGTTACCAGTGCAATCTCTAAACTTACTGTTACAGATGGGAAAAGGGCATCAGCATCTTTCACCATTTCCTGTTACTGCCTCTGCCTGTTCTCCCATTCTTTGGGAGGCATTTTCATTTTTGTGGTGAATGGAAGAAGCAATCTCTTCCCTGTTCAAAGGGGTAGGTTGTGTTTGTGACATCCATCTGAAGGCCACTTTCATATTGCTCCATAATCAGAGCAGAAAAAATAATAATAATTTAAAAAAACCAAACCAAGTACACAAAACCATAAAAAAACTTCCAAAAACCCACCAACAACAACCCCAAACCAAAGCAAAAAAAAACCCAACAACAACAACAAGGAAAAAGATAATGATTGATAAAAAATGATGAGTCAAACCGAATAGGGGAATATTCTTTTCAGATGTAGGCCAGAGATTGATTGGATATGGTAAAGATGAGGTATCAGTGCCACTAAGAGAAAACAGGAAAAATGATACTGTCTGAGGACATCATGATTTGAACAATGGAACGAAGAAATAGTGAAGTAATAGGATGAGATCAAGAAGTGTAACTATGAGACTTATTACTGCTTGACTGAATTGGGAGAAAATATCCTTTGTCTGGAATTTGCCTGGTATATGTTAAAGCAGCATGGGCAAAATTACTGTGCAGCACAGAAAACAGTTTTTGATTCCTTGCAAGAGAAATCAGGAAATCCTGTGTCCACTGAAATTCAAAGGGGCATATGTCATATAATTACAACCCAGAGATGTGAGTTCCCCCAGTTTATTGAATATTTGCCTATAGATTTGTTTATCCTAAATCTAGTCCTAGATTCTCATTCACAAATATTGCTGTAAATCTGGATCCTGTCAATTTTATTTATAGAGTTAATCCTATAATTTCATAGAATGTTATGAAATTCTTAGCAACACAAGCACAATTCAAACTCAGTCAGAATAGCAGAGAGATTCCCTAATATGAGGAATCCACCTTAATGGCATTTTTGATCTAGCCTAGGGATGGATCACAGTTATGACCAAATGGCTACTTGCTTTCGTCAGCTGCATATAGAGTTTCTTTGTAGTTGATCTGACCCCAGGAATAGTACAGAGCCAGTACACGGCTGACTCACATCTCACCTTGCTCACCCTCAGAAGCCATGTATATGATGACTTATATCAGTGTGGTGATACCTGTACTGTGAAGCACTTAAACTGATCAATTTTTTATAATGGAAGAGGCAAAGCACCCACTTGCCAGATTTCCTTGCATTCTTCTCTGAGGCTGTATGAGATACCGTATATCTGCCCACATTTTCACCAGCAGGTTCATGTTGCTCACTTCCCCCACCCTCAGAGGTAAAACTCCTAGGTAGGCACCAAATAGTCCAAGGATGATTTGTCTTTGTCTATTTTTAAATTCCAACTGTGGATGTCTCTTCTTTCACAGTGATTTTACTGTGATTTTTTGCCTAAATCAACAGTTGCTGTGAGAATATACTTGGTAAATTATGCAATCTGAAGCCAAATTTTAAATTGCAGATACAATGTAGCAGTTAAAGCTCTGAAAAGGGATTATAAGTGAAGGCTGGGCTTTATGAATATATTTGGCTTCTTTATGACAGGAGCAGAATAATAACGGATTAAAAAATATTCAGAATGATGCAAGAAATACATTGTAGAAAAAAATTATCCCTAATTCTTAATGAGTGATGTGTAGAAGTCCTCTCTGCCCTTAAAACTCAGAAGCATTAAACGCGATTCACAAAATTCAAGCAAATATAAAGTTGTGCCTAATTTGCTGATATTGGATGTAAAGGGAAAAATTCTTGTTTCATGTACCTGTTTTCTAGGGAGCAACAAAAGCCCTTGGTGAAAGGGGTCTGGTCTAGTCCAGAAAAGGATGGTTCACTGGTCCCTTGAAGAGTATGAGCGGAGCACAGACAGGACTGTGCCCTCTCTGACAAAAGAGCAGTGCTACTGCGGGACGGCAGGGCCATGAGAGGAACAGCATCCATCAGCAGTGCCACGGGAGATGAGATAATGGGTCACGTCTGGGGTCATCGCAGGGATTCCTTCAGGTGTGACAGGAGACAGGGCTGCATACAAGGCTGCTGCAGCGTATGTTCCAGGCCTATGCAGGAACTGTCGGACCAGGACAGCAGGAGGCAGGTCTGGGCTCAGGGACACCTTCATTGCAGCTCGGGGCAGGGCTTCGTGGAACCGCCATGCCCGTAAGAAGAGTGGCTGGGTGAAGATCCAGGTGAGGCTGCTTAGGGTAGCTAAAGCCTGTTAATGTACTCTGGGCCCTTGTGTAAATCCAGAGTAATCCAATTCACTTCAAAGCATAAGCAATGGAATTTGCAGTAATCAGTCTCTCTCAGTCAAATTTTCAACCCTGCTATGTGGTAAGAAATGGTTTCAAAAAATTATGCATCATTTAATAAATATTTATGTAACTCTTTATTGTGTGAAATAAGTATTATTGATGGACTTCAAATATTAAAACAAATCCCACTGGATATTTAAAAAAGATTAAATTACCAAATTATATTAATATTAGAAATCCTGCAACATGGAAATGTGTGATATTTGTGAAGCCATATTTTACTCCCATTAATACTCAGTATTTCATTAAAAATTCAGACATATTTTAGACATATTTTATCCCAAAGAGAGTTTCATTGACTCTTGTTCCAAATTAAAATATTTAAAATATAATTCATTTTATATATAAAGGCCACATTTAGACACATCTGAAGGGGTCTAGCTATGCTATCTAGATTGATGCTCAGTGCAATTTGCAGTGGCAAGTCAGGTTCATTAAACAATGCTTTTAGAAGTCAAGAAGTTAAGTACCTACCTATTGTGGTTTGACACTGGCCCAGC